>JAQQZT010000003.1:4678712-4696397 GCA_030068275.1 Clarias platycephalus | reverse complement strand
ACATGTAAACCTGTTTTAAGAGACTCATTAAGCAATATTAGCAACCTTTAAAATGGCATAATAGGGGCACTTTAACATTTGTAAATTTATTTAAATAATTTGGAAACTGACAAAACATGGTATTGGCTCTATAAACTGTCTCATAGGTAAATAAGTAAATTTTCTGATGGGATACAAAATTTGTTTTTGTATACTGTTTATCCTCATAATACTAATTTTTCATAACACTTAATGCTTCTTATCTCCAGATCCATGCTTCGTTTTTTGTTAATTTGCTACACATTTATATTTTTAGCAGATAAAAAGAAACACATTTGCTAAATACAATTTCATGCCTTTTTATGTCTGTAGCGTCTGTAACTTTTTTGAATTCAAATCTTTCAACGATCTTACTGTAACTGACATTCAGGTGAAACTCGGCCGATTTAGACAAAAACCTGAAAAAGTGTATTATTCTAAAATACTAAATTGTTAAGATATTGCAACATAAATGTGGTTAATAAATCATGGTTACGGACAATAAAGATTCTTTTTAAGTTTTTACTAAAAACTGGAATAATTTTTTTTTTTCCATTTTTACAGGTCATATGCTTCTAGAAGCTTACACCAATTTTAGTATTAATAGTTATAAAGAAATATGAATAATTTATATTATAAATTGTTGTTTTAACAGTATAACGCTAAAAAAAATTGCCATTTTTGGGGGCAGATATAAAATCATCTCTCTCCAAAACAGCTGAATTTAGCAACTTGAAATTTTTAGGTAAGCTAGATTGGTCACTTCCATGTTGCATAAACTCAGAAGTAGTTTCTTAGGCACACACATTTTCTGTATTCTACAGTATGTATAATGTGTTTTGGCCGAAAGTGTAAATCGATTCGGAATCAAAACTGACTCCTCGGTGCGACAGAAAAAAAGATTGATTAAAATGCATATACAATTAAATTCCTTCTATACATCAGTTTTCCAAAATTTATTTCTTATGAGTTAAAGAACTTACATTTTTATCCATCTACAGTTCATTTAAAGGGGGCAGTCGAGGCTCTGGGTTGCATGTAGAAGGGTCTGGGTTTCAAGCCCTATCACCTCCAGGTTGCCACTGTTGGGCCCTTGGGAAAGGCTTTGAACCCCTATACCTATACCCAGCCACTGAGTTTCAGAGCAAGCTTAGTGCCAGTCCAAAGCCTGAAGTAATGAGCATGAGATGCAGCAGAAAGGGCACCCGGTGTAAAGCCTGTGCCAATAACTTGCGGATTGAATGCACCCTGAGAAAGGGAAAAGGCCAAGAAAAATAAGTTCAACGTTATGTTGTGGAACAACGGTAACGTGACTCGGCTTAACGTTATACCTGCCTGGTACGAAGTGCTGGAATTTTGGACTTTTAAAAGTTGAAGAAAACTTCACCATGTCAGTGACTATACACTGTTTCTATATAGAAACAATAACGTATTAGAATTAGCGCTTTAATAGAGGCTACAAGTCCGAGCTGCAGTTACGGAAAAACTGAAACCCCTTCCGAGCTTTCAGCAGCGCTGTGGTTTCTCTCGTTAAACATTCAGTGGCTACTAGTTTCAAAGTGCGCGACCGTGGAACTTAGCGTCCTCGATTCAGTTTTCGCGTCATAAGCCTTCATGGCTAAGCGTACCTCCGTCTCATCATACTTAGCAAACCTCGTCAAGTGAAATCGACTGCTTCGTTTAGCTCTTGGCGTCGAAACGAATTTCCACGTTGGTTGGAAAATCGTTCTGAATATAGCAGTGTGTGAGTGAATGGAGAAAGCGATCAGGAATTCAGGAGAGGCTTCGAAAAAAAAATATTTCAGCAGGAAATTTCCTCAACGTGAAGTCATGAATAGCTCATTGATTCTGCACTGAGCGGCCAGTGTGTGAGCGTGAGCGTGACTGTGAGTGTGACTATACTGTATCGCTTGTTTGTCTGGCTTGTATACCTCATTATACGTCTTTAGGGAGCATTTTACACAAATCTCTCTATCTCTCTCTCTCTCTTTCTCACTCTGTGTGTGTGTGTGTGTGTGTGTGTATGAGTGATTAGCAGTAACAGATGTGTAGATCCTCGATTATCCTGTCTGTCTGGCAACCAGATGGCCGCATACTCAAATCGGAGGAACGGGATGCCAAAGCGTGGAAGTAATGCAGCACTTGCTGTCTTCTGAATAACGCAGGGAAAGGAATTTTTTTTTTTTTCTTGAAATTGAACCGCTAAACCCTACATGGACTGAAGATTTCAGGCAGTTGCCACATACCAAGCAGAAACGGATTGCAATTAGCGTGTTAATGAAAGCAAAGGCGTCCGCTAACACTCTTCTTTAACCTTGGAGTGATGTGTGTAATGTGTATACAGTACACCGAGTCGTTCTCCACAGGAAGGCCTTCTCGCTTTAACGGAAGCCATGCCAAGGCAGGCGCTGAGTGTGATTGTGTGTGTGTGTGTGTGTGTGTGGTAGCTTAAACTCAGGCACGGGTGAGTGACTCTGAGTGGAGCCGAGTGCTCTCTCTGCTTTCTCTCTGGACCCGCTGCGATCTCTCTCTCTCTCTCTGCGTCAACACGCCACACAGGAAGGAATGCGAGAACGTGTGATCAGGGTCACAGCCCTGACCTTTTCACTTTCTCCTGCTCCAACGTCACACTGAACCCTCACGCTCCGAGTCATGCGCCAACCGAGATGATTTACAGTCACTCAGACTGGAATAAATATTAGTTTATTGCATTTTTTTTTTTAAAAATACAAGACGTGTTCGAGTCAAACCGGGACTTTTGATTGCGCAGAATAACAGGTCACAGATATGAGGGTAAAAACTCAATTTACTTTCTGCATATAATCCCCTGGTACACTAATTCACTCATCCCAGAGTTTCACTAGTGCTTGGATACCATCCATGTAGAAAGTTTGTCTCAGTACACAGGAGCCACCATCAGACTGGCTGCTTCACTTCTGAAACGCTGGCCTCCCAGGAACTCCTTTAATGACTTGGACTGAAATAAGGACTATACATGGGATGTGGCAATAACTCCTAGCTGACTTCCTGTAATGTGCAAGTGGTGTTGGTGAATAATTGTGTGTACAGTTCCCACGGACATAGGTGTCTCTCTTCCGACAAGTTATACGTCAGGTCTTGCTGATAAAAAATAATCAACATCACACCACGTTGTTTGATTATTTCCTTTTAACCGCAGGCATTTTTCATAATTTATTACTTTCTTTAATAATTACTCTATATTTTATTGTAGGGATCATACATAATCATGCCAAATTCTAGCAATGTGCTAAATCAAATTGTATGAAAAGATATGTTAATACTCCTCCTATTTGGAAATCATGTCTCAAGACATTTTTTAATACTCCTTGGTATTTCACACCGAGTGAGGGCTGTGTTCTCATTGTCTTTTTTTCTGTTTTATTTTAGTTTAGTTTTATGTATTTATAATTGTACAGCACTTTGGTCAACGGTTTTGTGATTTATAAATCAAATTTAAAATTAACTTTAAGGTTAGGGCAGAGTTAGGATGTGTTTAGTTTTTTGATTTGTAACTTTTTTTGCTTTCTTTTTCACATTTGCTTTGTTTCTATTGCAACCCGCTGTTATTTGCAAATTAAAGTCTTTAATAAGTCATAGTACACTGTCATTAAAAGTCAAATTTGCACTATTTTAGATATTAACCTGTTTAGGCTATTCTTACGAATGTGTAGGTTGGGTTGTTTAACACGTGTAATCTGGAAAAAAAGACATCTAAAGATCATCCAAAGTGGAGGAATCTGAACACACTGTTAGAAATTTGTAGCGTGAAAGAAGGGATGGTGTCAAAAAACGATGACACGATTAATGTATGATGTCATCTGTCCAATTTTCCAACACACCAGAACTAAATTCATTTCTAAATATTATATTATTTCTAAAGTTATTATACGTTCATCTTTGACTAATTTAGATGCGACATTGGGATGTGTAAGAAACTATTTAATGTTCATTCCGCCAAAACAAAAAAACAACTTTATGAAGGAAATATTCCGATTTACAAATTCATACAGGTATTAATTCACCTGGAAAAAGGAAAAAAAAAATTGAGGGAAAAAAAGGATCAGGGTTGACCGGTATTTTATTTTTCAGGCCTGATGCCAATAAAGATAATTAGTAACGATAACAATATTCAGAAAATGAAAATAAAAAACTTCTACACTAAACTTTGTTTAATTAAAGTATAACTCTTCGACATTAAAAAAATCTTATGAAATAAAAAGTCCCTGCAGCATTTGTTATTAATTAATATTCCAAATAATACAATTGAAACTAAGCTAGTAGAACTTTGATGAAAATTTGGGTCTCGTCTAGTAGTTCCAATTGAGCGACACCAGATTCTGGGGCAGAAAGTACAGTTGCTCAGCGTGCCGTCTTGTGTTCCTCTTATAGATTGCAGAAACTTCACTAAAGATGTGCTCCCTCTCAGCAAAAGTTATTGATACAGATAATTGTAAAAACTATAAATATCCGCTATTATAATCAGCCAGGCTGATAATCGGTCAACCCCTAACTGGTGTTATGAATAGTGTTGTGTAGTTTTATAGGGCTGTCAATATTAATGCATTAATGCACGTGATGGATCTAGAAATTTTAAATTTTAAATTTTAATCCGGTTGTCTTACAATTTTTTATGAAATTTAATCATATGACCAAGTTTGAGCGCGGTTACCCTGCTGTGTGTGATGATGCGTTTAACGCGGATAAAAAGATAAGACAATAGAAAATGTCACAAGGTGTGCTGAACGGCTAATATCATTATAAAAAGCTTCTAGGTGGAAGTTTGAGTAAAACCAAAGTTGTGTGCTCGAGCTACCTTCAAGGGGAAACTTTTTTTACAAGCATAAATTAAACATAAGATGTGGGAGTGGTGGCTCAGTCAGCTAAGGCTCTAGGTTGTTGATTTTCGGATCTGAGTTTGAGCCCCACAGTTGCAAATGCACAGTTTGTCATGCATTTCTTTATTTCAACATTGCACATTTATAATACAAGTAAATCCTTTTGAGTGAGTTTTTTTTAAATTGTGCTTAATCATGATTAATCACAGACTATGACTGTGATGATTCCATCCACGTGCCGCCCAGAACATCAGCCGACGGATATACATTCACAGTTTTTGGGGCAGTTATTTACAGGGTCGGGTTGCCAGCTCGATGCCCGATTGTATCTGAGCGCTTGCGTTTTGAAGGACCTTGCTCAAGGGTCAACCCTGAGCTCAAACCAGAGACGTCCTGGTAAGCAGCCCAACACTTAAACCACCCATCACCCCCCATAATGCTATATTACGGAGGAATAATACATTCTTTTTTTTTTCTTGGGTCAAGTGGGGGAAAGTTCACCGCAGAGCTACACCATGTACACTACCTGCAGAATAATTAAACAGTAATAGCTTAGCCTTGTAAATGTCTGTCAAAATGAACACCAGTCCAAAGTTTGAGTTAGGAAAACTAACAAATGTGCATCACACAGATGAGAACTACCATAAAAAAAAAAATCTGGACCATAAATATCTCGAGGAAGTTCACAGGTTCATGTTATGAAATAGAGAAATCACTCACGGTCATATCTCATCACACCCGATTTAAATGACTTGAGTTGATCTCGATCTCAGCCAGGACAACTTTCATACTCTCATGGGAAACCCTTTACTACAAGACCACACATGTCCTTGTGTGTCCTATCAGAGATAATCAAGCTCCCCAGTATGTGTGTATGTGTGTGTGTGTGTGTGTGTGTGTGTGTGTGTGTGTGTGTGTATACGTGTAACCCACATGCCTGGGCCTGGGCTTTGAGATTCCGTGCGACGCTTCTAAGTAAAAGAATAACCAACGTTATAACCGATAGCGCACGCATGTCAAACTACTCAACAATCTCCGAAGGTCATTTTATTATTTTACAGTTTTAAATCGAGTCAAAGCACAATTAGTGATAATGATTTTATATTTACTTTTTTATGATCATTTATAGGCTATAAAATCTTTAAATATAATAGAAATGTATGTATCGGGTACACAGATTTTCGTTTTGCTTTAAGGGCACTTGAATCACAGGAATTTTGCATCACACCTAGAAAACGTGTGTTTAAAGAGAAGTCAGGGTGTGAGCAGCCCCCCACCCCCCAGGTGTGCATCCATGCTGATTAAGACAAAGCCCAAGGGCGGACCTGAGAGGTCAAGCAGTGTTTGCTCAGGTTCTCCTCTATTGTCCTGCTAGCAACAGCCTGAGGTGTCAACATTCAGAGAAACACCCATGCCTGGGTACTTCATCACCAGACTCACCATCCTGAACTTTAACTCACCACCATGCACTTTAAAAGATCTCAAAGCCAAATTAAAGGTCCAAACTTTAACATACTTCCAAGTCAGTTCTTGTTTTCCAGCCGCCTACATGTTTAAATTGCAATGTAAATACAAGAAACACACACGGACTTTGACCCAGATACTGCCTCCACCCCGTCCTAATTACCTGCCGCTATCCTCCGGAGCAGCTGTTGCCTGGCAATGATTCGACCCAGTCTGTACCCCGAACGCCGCCTGTGGTGGTCCATCCTCAGGTAGATGTCCTGCGTCTCTGGGGTCATACTACCCAAACACTCGCTGCCCTCGGCCTCAGGCAGCTCCCTGAACATTACGGCAAGCCGTGCCAACAACTGGCTCTTCCTTGTCCTTGTAAAGCAAATACCACAAATAAAAACACAGGTTGCACAAGTGTGTCCACCAAGCGCCTCGCACGTGTGAGATATGAGACAGAAAGCCTCGACAGAATCCGGGAGGAACGCCAGGAACGCCTCCTCTTGTCGGCCATGTGACTACCCGGGAGCCAACGAGGAGGTGGGTGACGGGGGCCGTCCCTTCAGGCCGAGCTGAATCCGAGGTCTGTGCGAACACGGCGGGTCGAGGGAGGGAAATATAAATACCAGAGGAATGCTTGTGAGCTGACAGTGTGGAGAACGCGGGGGGAGGGAGGGACGGAGGGTGAGAGGGTGGATGGTGCACGGGAGGGTAAAGAAAAACAGCACGAGCAGAGACGCCACCCCGGTCTAAGAGAACAAACCTGCCGCTGTGAAGCCCCACGCAGGTGCCAAGTTTACTCAGGAGGAGTGCGTTAGATAATGACAGAGAGTGTGAGAAAGTTAAACGGAGCAGTGCGGCAATTTTAAGCTGAGTAAGTAGCGAACCAGGTTAACCTGCGCCCCCCTCACCTCGCCTCGGAGGCGGCAAAGCAGGTTTTTTACCTTTGTGAATCAGCTAGATGGGCTTTCACGCATCAGAATGGGCCAGACAGAAGAAGTCTGGAATGACGACTCTGAAACAATGGCGTTCATTAATGCAGCGGGACGCGCTGTGTTTATCACCAGACATGTCTTATCAGTAAAAAAAAAAAAAAAAAAAACTCTGTTAATGAAAATTCTTCAGGTTGGAATAAAACATCCACAACACAGGACAGTTTGTTCTGAAGAAAAGGCATAAATAACGAAAAACAGATTTAACACACAAATCCGAACTGTGGTAACAAAAAAAAATTATCCATAGGAATATGTAGAGCAACAAATACTTATTTTTTGAAACCCAAGAAATGCCTAAAACATTTTACACATCGCTAGCCGACTAGCTAACTGGTTAGCTGTTAAGCTATCTTCCTTTGTTACACTTGCTATGATTTCAATTTCAAATTCTTCAAATATTTTACACTCTTCATCAATCATCAGTGCTTTTATTTAACCCCAGATTAAACATATCAAATATATACCACAGTGGCCAGAGCTAATATATCCTTAGCTAACAAGAAGTTAGCTCGCTAATCAGCAAATTCACTCATCTCCCAGACTGGCATGTGTAGGATCTCAATATGAGTCTCGATTTCAAAAATAAATTCACTCTGATTCATCTCTTAATGTAACAGTGAGGAAAATATTCATCCTACACCGTGCTTAGCGCTACACAACATGTTAGCAAATTTAGCCCAAACACCAAACAGTAGAATCAGACTCAGAGCAAGTCAAACAAATCATGTTTGCATGTTGCTGTTGTTGTTGTTGTTTTTTCTCAGGATTAGTGAAAGTACATCAAAGTCAGTGTTTTAAAAAAAATCACAGTATTAAAGCATTTTCTAAACTTTCATCTTTAAATCGGTTGTTTTTAAAAGTCATCTCTTTATTTTTGTTCTTCTTGTTGTCCTTAATTAAATAAAAAAGAGAAAGAAACACTGTAAGTCTTTTGACAAGTTTATGTAAGGTTAGGGAATCCTTTCTCTACACCCTGGACAGGGTGCCAATCCATCGCTGGGCTCATACACACACAGAAACACACACACTACGAGCAATTTGGGAACGCCAATTAGCCTAATCTGCATGTGTTTTGGACTGTGGAAGAAAACCGAAGCACCTTGTGGTAACCCACTAAGCACAGGGAGAACATGCAAAGTCCATGCACACAGAGGTGGGAATCGAACCTGGACAATGGAGGTGCAAGGCAACAGTGCTAACCAATTAGCCACCATCCCATCCACATTAAACCTCACTTAACCTTAATAACTTATCTTGGCATCGACTGCTTTAAAAACAAAAAAAGTGTTTTTAAAGTGACTGCGTTGTCTACTTCCTACAAGAATGCTACAAAAATGCAAAAAAAAAAACTTCCTTTGCTTGGATTTCCACTGATGCAAACAAGTTTTGATCGGTTCGGGTGTGGGTGTCTGTCCACGTGCCATCAGGCACATCAGGCGACGGATACTCCTCACCCTGGAGGTATATCTGTCGTTTCAGTGGCAGTTACTTATGGGGTCGGGTTGCCAGCTCGACGTCCCAGTTGAAGACCTTGCTCAAGGGGTCCAAGAGTTGCAGTCCGGCGGAATCGGGGCTCGAACTGGGGATCTCCTGATCAGCAATTCAACACCTCAACCACCTACCCCTGCCTAGGCATTCATAATTTTTCTTGTATTCTATATATTGTTTTTCTTTAACAATTTTTTCACTTTCTAGGGATGCATACTTTAACACTTGTAAATAGTGTGTATCCTTAAAGAAATAGCTTAATTCAACAAATAAACTGTGTAAAAAGAAAGAAAGAACTTGTAGCTTTATATAAATAAGGTACAAATGGGCTGAACACCAAGCTAAACACATCCCCCTCCCTCATTCCTTGACTGGCACATACCACTCAGGGTGGAAACCAGACAAAGAGCACAATTCAGCATGGTGTGTTTAGCAGGCCGCTATACCTGAACCAGTCCGTATTCTTCCGCGCTGCACGTGCGGCCTGGCACCAAGCTACGGGTGAGGGTCATGTTTTTCCTCTTACATGGTTTTAAAGCGTTTACGCACACACACACTCTCTTAAAGCATCACACATGAGTTCATTTATTGGCTTTAAGCTTGAGCAAGCAAACAAACAAGGTACCTTCTGTGCTTGTGCTGTTCACTGGAGAAGGCAGACATTAACACCTGATTTAAAGTGACAGATCATTTAAAGAAGACCTATTTTCCTCGTCTCAACTCATTCGCTTTATCCCACACTATTGTATAGAATGTCTGTAGCATTACACTTTCTCTTCAGTCGAACTGTGGGACGCAAACCATTTCCAGCATCACATGTCGCTGCATGCAAAGTGAGCTCCATGAAGACACAGCTGAAGTAGAAGAACCGAAATGTCCAAACCTATGGAATGAACTGGACCACCGGCTGCACCACAGCCCTCCTCAACTAAACGTCAGTGTCTGACCTCACTAATGGTCTTGTGCCTGAATGAGCACAAGAACCCACAGCCAAGCTCCAAAATCTAGACTTTTCAGAAGAGCCAGGATTATTACTGTATAACAGCAAACTTACACACATGCATAAAAACATACATAGCGGCCACTTCATAAATTACATCTTGCTTAAAAATATGATTTAACAAGGTGCTGGAAACACTTCTTAATGATTTTGGTCCATACTGACAATTGGTTGAACATTGCCATGTTCAAGAAACCAGTTTGAAATGTCTTTAGCTTTGTGACATGGCGTATTATCCTGTGGTTATAATGGGATGAACATGGTCAGCAACAATACCCAGGTAAGCTGTGGCATTTAAATAATGCTCATTTGGTACTAAGGGGCCCAAAGTGTGCCAACAAAACTCCCCCACACCATTACACCACCACTACCAGCCTGAACTGTTGATACAAGTCAGGATGGACCCATGCTTTCATGTTGTTTATGCCAAATTCTGACCCTTCCATCTGAATATCGGAGCAGAACCTGAGACTCATCAGACCAGGCAACATTTTTCCAATATTCTTTCGTCTAATTTTGGTGAGCCCATGTGAATTGTAGCCTCAGCTTCCTGTTCTTTGCTAACAGGAGCAACACCTGGTGTGGTCTTCTGCTGGAGAGTCAATGGAGAGTTTCTCTTTATCATGCCATTCTCTTTAAACCTTAGAATGTGCAAAAAAAAATCCCATTTAATCAGCAGTTTCAGAAATACTCAGACCAGCCCATCTGGTACCAACAAGCATGCCACTTTCATAGTAACTTAAATCACCTTTCATCCCCATTCTGATGTTCGGTTTGAACTTCAGCAGATCGTCTTGATCATGTCTACATACTGTAGCTAAATGCACGGAGATGCTGCCATGTAATTAGCTGATTAGATTTTTGCGTTAACGAGATATATACACAGTGACATATAGGCATATACTGCACTAAGACTAGCATCAAATGTGTTCTAAAATCTGTATAGTTCAAATAAGATAAGCGAATAAGAATTATTAGCATAAAAATAGGTTTGTAGTACTAACAACAGGATCAAAATAGAGCATGACGGATGAGTTTGATGTGGTGAAATGATTGATATTTTTGTAGAGTATATGTATATGTGGCCACATAGCACTTGACCACAAGGTACAGCAACTTTTAGCTTGACACATCCACCAAAGTGAACCAGGCGCTAGCTCATGTCTGGTGTTCAGAGACAGTTCAACAGCGAACTTCCTAAGAACTGGGTTTGTTTTTCCATGGGTTTAAGAGTCACATCATTACGTCACTGTATATCCGTGTACGTGACAGTGTATATGTCTACTTTGCCAGTAATGCTAGTGGGGGAAAAAAAAAAATGTTAGCAGCAAGCACAACAACAGCAATGGCGAACTTCATCATGTCTTTACGAGTCGACTTCAAGTCCGTACTAGAAAGCATTTGAGCTGCCCATTCCATTTTGAGTCCAGTTTTGTTTAAACATTTAGTTGGTCATGATAATCCCACCCCCAGCCCCTGATGTAAGAGGTTCTTTGTTCTAGCATAGCAAGATGTTGGTGCTGCCATGGAACCAATTTTTCTGTCTGAGGGCCGGTGCTGTCTGAAAATAAAGAACTAACTCCAGGAACTGCCATGGTGGCGTGGTGGAAAAGGGGTAGCAGTGATACATTTTTTTTTAAAATTAGCATCAGCTAAACTTGATCACAGACCTGTGCTAAGGTTAACTAGCCACCTGGTCAGACTAGTTCTCCGGCAGGTAGTCCTGACGTTAGCAACTAGCCATCTAACTAGCCGATTTTATGCTAGTCTAATATTATACAACAGAATAACGTAAGGCCATAACATACAGCGGTACCTCGGCATACAGATGCAGATTATCCATTCCAGCCCTAAAAACACTATAATCCAATTTTTTCATATAAAACAATCAAAACATTTAGAAAATACATGTAAATATGGAGTAAAATATTTAATCATTTTTGGCTGCCTTTTCTTTTTGTTACCGTCCTTGCTAACCTTCTTGGGACACATGGTGCTACAAGAAATGCAGAAAAAAAAAAAACACATGGCTTCGCAAGCAAGTTTTGAACGGCTTCCACAAATTTCTTGCAAAATTTTGTGAAGCAGGATGTTCTCATGCCGAGGTGCCACTGTATGTTGTATAACTGAACCTAATAGCCGGCTATATAGTATTTTATTATTATATTAGTATTTAACTGTCACTAGAAGCTCTAGTTTTGTGCCACCTGGGTGTATTTATCACCGTGTAGATATAAATGTAAGTTCTATCTCTCTGTCACTCTGGCTCAAAACATGTTGCCTTTTCTTAAAGAATACATCACGTCCACTCATCCATAATCTTCTCAGCCAACAGCAGACTGACAGGTTTAGATAAATGGAGGCACGGAGTGATTAAGAAGAGCGCTGGCTGAGTAAAAAAAATGGATCATAAAGCTCTCCAAGAGTGCATAATCGAGAGGGCTTTGCCAGCATCCCAGAACACAGCCATTAATTCGACCAGTCTGAGTGCAGAGAGCGGCCTGTGCCAAGTCTCTCTTCATCTATTTACAGCAGCCAATGACAAATAGCTGACAGCTCCAAGAATTAATGTATGCAAACATGGAGGAGAGAGCAGGCCACCTACTGCCTGCCAAAGAATGCACATTCCAACTCCCTCTCTCTCCCTCTTACACACACACACACACACACACACTAGGGATGTAGTGGAATACGAATACATTACGTTGATTAAACAGATAAGGTCAATTCTTTCTTTCTTTCTTTCTTGCTTTCTTTCTTTATTCAACTATAATTTTTAGAAAGCTTGCCAAAAAAGATCAAAGGGCAGCTGGTTAGCTGGTTACGACCTCATGTTCTGTCTGTAAGTCATCAGATACTGTATATTCGAGCATTAACCAATAATGAACTCGAGCGATGAAGCTGAGGTCAAGGAGCTGTCAGAGCCAGAATTCATACAACATGCTTATACTGCTGATATATTTCTGCCCCTAAATCTCCTCTGGAAATGTTCTTGGTTTAAGCCACACCCCCTTCAGATTTAAATCAAAGATATTTCAAGCACTAAACTGGATTAAGATATGGATACTGCATTACACTCCTATGTCGCTAAATTGCATTTTGTTCGGGGCGTGCACAAACTTTTGCAAGTCAAAGGAAGGATACACACATGAATCAGTACTGACATGTATTAACATTTGAACCACTTAAATAACAGGTAATTAAGGCGGGCGCATGCACTTTTTATGTACATTTTGCCGTGTTTTTTTTTTTTTTAAATAGGCGATTATTTATACTGAATAGCTGCAGACTTAAGAAAATCCTCTTCGACTCTTTATCACAAGAACCTGATGAGAGAAAAAGTGGATCAACAGAGCCTGCAGGGAAAACGATCAGGTCTAATATTTGTCTGGGAAGCGTCTCAGATCGAGGCACGCTGCCAGATCCAACCAGCAGGTGCGTTACATTTTGCCGCTCTGACTCGAAGCAGCCTCGCAAAATATTTTCACAGCTATCTCCAAATTCCAGTTTGATTGAAGCACGCATTTGTGCTGTCAGAAGGAATCATTTCGTGCAATTCCTCCCGACTGCTGTTTTTCGGGAGGACGAAATCAGATCGGCTCTTTAACGTAACTATATTTGGTAAAAGTGCCTGCGTGCGAGAAATAAAAGTCTTTAAATAGAGCTCGTGTGTCCTCCCCAGGTGATGCATCGTCTCTATAGTGTCTCCAACAGAGCTGCTTCACCTTTGGCTCCATTGCTGTGACAGAAAGACTATTTTAACCCGTGGAACACTCCTATTTATGCTATAAGCATTTTGGCAGACATTGTGAAGGATACCACGATCACATCACAGCCAGAATAGGCTTCGGTCCTGAAATAGTTCAGGTTCAAATATATGAAGTCAAACTGGGAAATTTCTAGCAAACGAAGGCGTGAAAGCGATTGACATGTACAGAAGACTTTAAGCACAGTACGGTGATGAGACTCTCAGCCGCAGTAAAACATTTGAATGCATTTTAAAGTAGCCTGTACGTCCGTGAATGACATCGTTCCCTTGAACGTTCAGGAATACCACTTGTACAGTACAGGAACACTGTACTGGGAGTTATTCCCCCATCCCAGTACAGTCCTGACCTCGCTCCTGGCATGTCAGCAGTGTAGCAGGGGATTATATAGAGAAATAAAGGAAGTTTGTACTCTCATAACTGTACTGAACACCTCTCAGTTATACAACTATGATATCTCTCTCATCAGCCACCATTGTTCCATGCAGGTTCTGTATGGAAGGTTTATGTAATTTTTATCTATTCAAACTTTTAAACATGCTTGATGCAGCACCTCGCTTGGCATTCTGGGAAAATATTTACAGTACTGAAAGGAGGACTTTAACAAAAGAAAGGTAGAGTTAATGTAACATGTCTGTGACTATGTAAAGAATAAACCACTGAACGGTGTGCTGCTATAGGAAAATAATCAACCCCCAAGTGTTTTATTCTTCTTAAACCTTGTTAACTTGTTAACAAGATAAATTTTTAAACATACTGTACATACATACAGTACACATAGTTCCTGTTGGCACTACGGTTAGAGCGACCATAAACAGATGTTCACCGGCTTTAAGTTAACAAGGCAAAAAAAAAAAAAAACAATAGAGAGAGAATCTGAAAGCGTCACTTCCTGTGTAAAAAAATGTGGCAAAAAAAAAAAAAAAAAGTCAATAGTGACAGTTATAAAGTTCTGAGTCCTCCCAAAAATGCTAATAAACAACTCCTTGATGTTTGTCGACAAACCCTTTTTAAATAATAAAACAATAATAACATAAATTAATCTATACGTTCTGACCAATTAGAATAAAGAATACAGCAGCACTTAGGTAAAAGGTTCTATTGTGAGCTGAAGGTTTCACTTCGGATCTCTCTGGATTATTGAGAACTAAACATAGTATAAAATATTATAGTGAACGATACATCAAATGGACGATACATGCGCAAACCATCAAAAGTTCAGTTGTCCCTGAGATTTACAACTAAAAGGAGCAATTTTCTAATATTTAATAATGCCTAATTATCCAAAGAACCCTTAAGGAACCCTTAACTCTATTAATGAAAATGTACACTTTTTAGTACAAACTCAAATATACTAGTTTTTTGTTTATTATTCTAAGAACCTGAAATCATGATGCAATGTTGAAAAAACTACACAATAATATGCACGACTAATAAACTGCTCATCTAATGAACTATAAAAGAACCCTGTTTTCTAACTTCACATATCGCATATTAATGCACAAACTCTTTAAAAACAGGGCGTTCTCTAAGGGTTCACTGCATAATTATAGGTTCTGAACCTCCTTGAAACCCTACTGTATAGAGAAATACTCTATAATAAAGTTCTCCGTAGAATGTTCCGGGATGCTGTGCATGTTTTTGGACTTTGGACATGGCTAAAAATAATAATCAGCTATTACCACTGTCTTTTTAAACGCGGCGATATAGGCGGAACACTCCACGCGCAAGAGCTTGCCAAGAAAACACCATGCTGCACTGAGTGACATCTAGTGGTCGAAAGTCTATATTAGTGCACTTCAGTAGATTAATAGTACACTTTTATATTAACAAGCATGATTACTAACACCATTGTGCAACACGCCACATCCTTTATCATCGTCAGACCTCTTGGAGTTCTTAATTACAGGAAGTTCACTGTACACAAGAGCAAAGCCAGCGCATACAGTAGCAAAGGTCCACCCCCCCCCCACCACACACACACACACCCTCCAAAAAAAAAAAAAGTTATGATCTTAAAAACAGGAAAATGTGTTTCCATTGGCATTGCATTAAATCACTAAATCACACAGAGATCCTGTTTTGATCCAAACAGGATTAGGTGGCAAGGTTGTCTGAAATAAAACCTAGGAAAAAGGCTTTGCTGTTCTACACCTCTGATTAACTCGCCTCTAAATAAAAACAAGCTGATGCAGCGACTGTGCCCTGAATCATAATGACTGACACGTGGGTGGTTAAAAAAAAGAAAAAATGACAGCGTTTTTCCAGTTCCATCGTGCAACACTCAAGCAAGATACACATTTTTCCAAAATCATCATCTTCAAACCAGCTTGCACAGAAATTTGTTATGGAATACAGTCTGAGAAAGGAAAGTCACAGGATCTACTTGGTCTTGTTGCTAGAGCGGTACTATCAAACCATCAGTGTGAGCTGTACACATGCATTACAGGTTCTGTAAGTAGTCATAAGTCTATTTTAGTGCACTTTTTCTATTAGTGAGCATGATCGCCAACATGAGATGGACCATTAAATAGCTTTTAGAGTAAAGTTTTAAGAGGTTATTAATGCGCAGTTAAAAAAAATAATGTTGGGTGGGAAAAAAAACACTATAAAGGTACAAATCAGGTACCCTTGATGATAGCAAGGAAAAGAGTGTGCAAAGGCAACCTAGGCTGTTTAAGTCAATAGGGAAAGGAAAGGAATTTTCCATCAGTCTAATTTAGTCAAATGTGCAGTGTTTGAAGATCTTTTTTTTTTTTTTAACTCAAACACTTTGAGGAAAAAAAGGTACCACATAGTACTTTTCCTACCAACCAAGGTGCCTGCATGCTTGATCTTTATTCCTGTGTGCATTTTACTCTTAAAAGCAGAGTACACCTTTTCAGGTAATAGAAATGCACACAAAACATGCACTGACAAGAAAAAGTACATTTACTACCTTTATTCTTAATGCATGATGTTATGGTGAGTTATTTCGAGATCTTATGCTACACACAGAACACATAAATAAAAGGAACACTGGATATAGGGAACACTGCGAAAATGGAACACTGTGCTAAAGGAACACTGGATAAAAAGAACGTAGAGTTAAAGGAACAGTGCGTATAAGGAACACTGGATAAACGGAACACTGCGTAAAATTAATGCAACACTGTGTTCAAGGAACACACACGTAAAGGGAATGCCGGATAAAAGGAACGCACGCATAAAGGGAACATTGCATAAAAGGAACACTGGATAAACAGAACACTGCGTGAAAGGAACACTAACAATTAATGGAACGCATGCATAAAAGGAACAGTGGCTAAAAGACACACTGCATAAAACGAACACAGTAAAAGGAACACTAGATAAAAGGAACACGGGATAAAAAACACACTGCGTAAAAAGAACACTTGATAAAAAGGAACACTAGATAAAAGGAACACTGGATCAAAGCAACACATGCGTAAAACGTTGCGTAAAGCGCATCAGGTTATTAAGATCTTTGCGCATCATATACCCAGGAGCGACTGTGTTTCCGCTCATCACCGACCTGCGAGTCTCCTCTGGCGGCCCTTCTTGCCCAGTAAAGTCCAGGCTCTGAGTGTGGAGTAGCGGAGCTGCTGGCTGAAGGAGCGCCGCAGTTTCAGCTCACTCGCGGTCATCGTACCCGCCGCTCGACTCCCCCGCGCTGTCGCTCCAAACTCGCGCGCGCTGCCTAAAAGCCCGCATGACTCCGCCGCGCTGGCCCGCACGCGCCGCACGCCGACGTCGGGGTTCCCGCAAAACGCGCGCGCAAAGCCATACAGTTCCTCAGGAAGAACGAAGGGAAAACCGCAGAGCTGTGGGTTATCCGAGCTGCAGACACGCGCACCGCCTCGAGCGCCCGTTCCTGAAGTTTCTACTTCAGCCAGGACACACACACACAAACACACACTCTCTCTCTCTCTCTCTCTCTTCACACTCACATTCTCTGCTCCACTACCTACTCGTATGTCATGAGTGACTGATATTCCCTCTCTCTCTCTCTCACTCACACACACACACACACACACACACACACACACACACATTTTTGTTTTGGACAAACAAAAATGCAATGACATTGTATCCAAATACATATATTT
>JAQQZT010000003.1:4637327-4671278 GCA_030068275.1 Clarias platycephalus | reverse complement strand
GGGGACGCTATTGTTTCGTTGTATGACAAAGCATGTAATGCCGTCAAGTCAGAATCTATTAAGGCCCGGCCAACCACAGAAATCCATGGGAAAACATTTACAGTCTCCACACACCACCTGGCTTCTATTACAAGAGGAGGGGGGCATTCTCAAGCACACATGCACATACACCAGCACACACGTCTCCACGATTCACACACTCAGATGAGGTTCGATAAATAAATATCCACACTAAGTCTAGCGTAGTGTAAGCTTTACAACAACTTCATGATGAGCAAATACCACCTCAGAGCAACAGTGTCCACCGTGTCCGGTATTTCTTCACATAAGCTCCCAGGATACAAAAGAAAAGAAAAGAGGGTTGGCGGTGAGTTTAAGCTTGGCAGAGCTGAGGTCAGGCAACGGTTCCCTGCTGACACTTTGCTGATAGAGAGATGCTGGAAGACTTAATCACACCAGCCATTTCCTTTATTCCCCCCTAACTCGGATTCAGGTTTTTCCGGTGGAACGGAGCGTACTGTAAATATTTCATTTCTGAAACAAAATGCTACGCAAAACAGAGCTGGCATCAAGCCTTGAGGTCATAGTGTTTGTCAACGCTTTGGCACAGTAGTGTTGGCTTTTCTCTGTTCTGCTATGTTGGGTCTCTGTAGTCTAGTGCTAATAAAAACTGATATACTGTACAAAAACAAAAATAAACTATGTATTTATCTTTTATATACTGTATATTATAGGTTTTATATAAGGATATTTTTTATTGGAAATTTATAGAAGGAGTCTCCAGTTCCAAAGCAATTTTCTTGTCTATTAATTTCAAAATAAAAAAAATAGAAAGGTGGTGAATGAAATAACATAAGTGATAACAGGAACTAACACGTCTCACAGCGGCTCCACAATATGTTATTTGTTAATAAACTAAGATGTGAAATCAAATTGGGCCACATGACACCACTATACTGTTAATCGTGTTTCTACAACTGCACATTTTAATGCTTTACTCCTTATTCCATGAGTTTTGATATGATACGCATCTACAATCCTGGGCATGTGCCAATAAATGCTATAGAGCGAGCATGTCTTAGAAAAAGCACAGTAATGAAACAAAGTCGGTATTCGGTGTAACAATGCTTTGAGGACCCTTTTGGCTCCAGGTACAATTTTTATTTGCAGTTTTATAAGGAAATTAGCTACTGAGTTTAATGAGCATCCTGCAGAACCACCTGCTTTATTTTCTCATGCAGAAACCCGGAAACTATACCACGTTGTTTTTTTGTCTGAAAAGTGGTTGCTTATAATGTGCTGCTTTCTTCTGGCATACAAATATTGTTCTGTAACATGTAATTTTGTGTTGGAATAGAAATCAGAAATCAGAAGAGTTTTTTTTTTGTGCTAATGCAATAATGAAATCCTAAAATAATGAGAAAAAAAAAAATTAATCCACAGGAAAGTGCGTTCATAGGATTAGATGAAACCTATAAGTGCACTTGAAGACCCACATATGCATTTATAAACACATGTCTTCAGGTTTCTGCAGTCACTTATTGTAAAGCTGATATAATTATGACACTATGATGTATGTGCTTGTGTCTGATGCTGCATTCAAAAAGAAAGTCGTAACTTGGCATCAATTCGTGATTTCCGACCAAATCTCAAAGGAAACACCCTTTAAATTCGGAATTCCGACCTAGAAATTCTGAATTGTCTCCTCAACCTTTGACTCCTTTGAGTTCAAGTAACATCAAATTAACAAGCTTTTGCGAAGCATCATCATTAAAGGAAAACTACTAGTCAAAATGTACTTTTCTTCGGCCTGTAATATACAAACTATTTTTTTTTTCCTTTTAGACAGGCCTTAAAAAAGGCAATTTGATATTTCACCCTATTATGACCTCATATAAGAAGTGCCCCTCCCTCAGCTCTGCTATTGAGAGTAGCTCATTTACATGGACACTAAAATAGTGCCTTTGGAAAAAGAAGAGCAAAATGCATTATCTAATGAGTTATTTCAGCTGGAGTGTTAACAGACACAATTTGGTGGAACTCTGAGACCTGTGGTAACTTGTTAAAGGAATATATATATATTATAAAAGCACCTTTAACTGAGTTAAAATGAATCTACCTTTAAATGAGGCATGCTGTATATACAAAAACAAGGTTATTCCAGCACATGCTGTCGCACTCAAAAGCTGCAGTTTCGTCTGAAGCATTGCTTCGCCTTGAAGCCACAGCAATAACTTTAGACTTTTTCCTGATTGAATTCCCAAACAATTCCCAAATGTTCACTTTTTCCTTTCATCTTATTAAGATCACCCAGCTAGTCTGGGTCCAGTTCAGTCTAGTGTCACCTTCCTCCCAAATTAGCTTGAGCAAAAAAGAAAACATCTTCGCTTGCCAAGTCCGGAGCTCACCCTGACCCAAGGCTGACTGCCATTCCTCGTTCTCACTCGCTATTCTAGGCTACACAGAATGCGCCGCATTAACCGTGCTGTTATATTAAATGAAACACAAGGTGAACCCGGATCAGACGTGCTGTCATGCCTCCAGTATAGCCTTGCACCTTATTGCCCCTCTTCCGTCACCTCTTTGATTGGCATGCTAAATTGTTTAATCAGCTTCTTAACCACAAGAAAGACACGACGGTGCCGCGCTGCTCTGGGGCTCAGTGCTGGTTTATGAGCCCTAATGCAAGCTCCGAAAATGATCCAGGTGGCTCCAGCTGTGAAACCCGAGCTGCAGCGTACAGTCAACATGGGAACTAATCAGCACTGGACTGATGGGCTTACCGGTCCTCAGCTGTTATTTTATAGTCGGGGGAAAAAAATTATATATGTGAATGCTTATTAAGCTAATCTCCGTGTGCCACTTTGTAGATGTCTGCTTACCACAGACAAGGTTCCCCTTAACTGAAGTGCACTTATAATGGAAATCAGTTACATGTTACATGAAAGGATTTGTTTTAAGGACGCACCTAGTTATAATATATGTATATAATAATATGTTATACTGTATGTCAATTTTTAAAGATCAGACTCAAGGATCAAATCGTCTGCACCATTCAAATGTTTTACTGCGGTATGTTTTACGATTTCATTCATGAGACATTTCATCCCCAGTTTGACTTGAACACCGCGTGTATATTCAGATTGCTGTCATTTTGTGTCACCTGTTTATTAGTTGATTAGTATTAGCAGCATACGCTAAGCTTGCGTCACACAGGGTCGGATGTTGGTGTTGGTGTATCTTTATGAGTGTAGTGGAAGATCAATACCTGCTACCAGTGTTGGAATTATGCATTGGAGTTAGGATAAAGCGGTATAGGCTAAGCGTAAATTAAGTTTTTACCTTTTCTAAGTCTCCAATTTTTCCAAAAACTACTTTTTCAGAACGTATAGTAACTAAAGCACAAGTTACCTTCTTTCTTTTTTTTTTCAACTCCATGGCTACAGTGTAGGAAGGTTTGCTTTAAATCCCCTTAAGATCTCCATAAGAGTTGATGGTTTTAAATAAACTTTATACTGTATTTCTTTATTGTCATTACACACTTACTGCTGGAATTTATTAACTGCCCTTCAAAATGAAGTTCTCAAGAAAACAACAAGAAAATAAAACATTATGGTCGACGGTAATCACACATAAGATGTAGATATAGCAAATTCAGATCAGAACGAAAAGCTGGAGCATTCCTTTTAAAGTATTTTAAGGTTTGGGATCAGCCCGGATTGTGAGATGTCTGCTGGTGATAATACATCAAGTTGACTGGACTGGACCTGTTGCTGAGGGATGAGCTAATCTGGTGCAATCTTTAAACGCTCCCATGCAACACACTTTCAAATGTTTTAATTCTTCAGATTCTTTTTTTTTGTTTTTGTTTTTTTGCCATCATACAAACCCAGTAGTTATGAAGAAAAATAGTGTCATCTACAGAATGAAGATGGGGAGCAATTTTCAGCACAGTATGGAATAAAAATTAAAAAAAAGGATTAAAAAAAGAAGATTTGAGTCATACACAAAGCATCACCATGGAGAATAGAGGAAACAGTGGTCATGTGCAGTGCACGGATGATTCACTGCGCTGCCATGAGATATGAGCGGTCCTCATGCTATATATGGGATCCTCTTTCCAGAATCTATTTTTTCAGCAAACAGAAACACACACACACACACACACACATAAGTACAGTATGTATATGAATATACACTGGTGGTGATTGCAATCTCATGATCTGCTTGCCCACATGACATGGCTGCTTGCACTTCTTCACGTCCAGTTAAGTTCGAGAACACAAAGCGACAGCCCAGGAGAACATTCCAGTCTGATTGTCCCGAGGCACTAATGCCTCCTGAGATTTGCAGAGTGTTGCATGGAATTGGTGGGGACTGGAAAAGTGACAGGCCATTTACAATAGAGCCCGATTCAAACATATAGGCCATTCAAACCCATTAAGCCACTTATCTTTGAGGAGAAATCACACTCTGGCAAGCATGAGTTAAGCAAGTTATGGAAGAAAAAAGCCTGGGCCTTTGATACTAAACTTCAACTTATCCTATATATGAATATATACAGAGAGAGAGAGAGAGAGAGAGAGAGAGGACATTTTGGATTTTTTTGCTATCTCAACCTTGATTACTGAAGCACACTGCAGTTACTATCAGGATTATACACATAAGGCAGGATGAACATAGTAGACATGTGGATGATATATATTTTTTTAAATAACATGCTTTGGACTAAGATGGTGTGAGGATTTACCATCTTGAGTTGGGTGTTTTTCATACAACAGCTTGGTTCAACGTGTTTTGTGAAACAGGTTAGTTCCTCTTATTAACACGACAAAGCTCAGACATTGGAGACTCCTCCCATTAAATGTTACATACTGTAAAAGTGACCTTTACCAAAAGCTTCACCACATCAGATCTCATTTAAGCAGTATATCTTATTTCATATGTTTTTATACACCATATGGACAAAATTGGCTAATCTGTGAATTGTTGTAATTCAGGTGTTTCAATCAGGGTGCTTTCAATGCTTCAGCACACCAAGACATCTGGAACAATGCTATGCTTTCAAATTTGCTTCCAACAGTGTGGTGAAGGCCCTTTTCTATTCCAACATGACTGTGCTCCAGTGCACAAAGCAAGGACTATAAAGACGTGGTTTGATGAGTTTGGTGTGGAAGAACTTGACTGGCCCTAACATAGAGCCCTTATTGAGTTCAATCCCATCGAGCACCTTTAGGATGAAATGGAACAGAGATTGTGAGCCAGGCCTTCTCGTCCAACGTCAGTGCCTGACCTCATGAATGCTCTACAGAATGAATGGGCAAGAATTCCCACAGAAACACTCCAAAATCTTGTGAAGAACCTTCCAAGAAGAGTGGAATCTGTTATAGTTGCAAAATGGGGACCAGGTCCATATAGAAATATATGTATTTGGATACAATGTCATTGCAGGATGGATTGGCACCATGTTCAGGGTGTACCCCGCCTCCAAGTATCCTGGGATAGGTTTCAGGCCCCCCCGCGAACCTGAATGCAGGATAAAGCGGTACAGATGATGAGTGAGTCATTGCAGGTTTGACCAGTTCTTGTGCTTAAGCTGAGAGATGGTCATTTTGAAATGACACGGTGTTAGATTTAGTTCACTAATATGTACATGAAATTTAGTCTACAATCAGAATCATTATGAAATGAAAGAAAGGGTCACATCGAACATTTATAGACTTTATAGAACCTTACAAAAGAGTTTATCTACAGTAAAAATATATATGCTTATATGGAAGTGCATTTGGGTTTTCGGAAATGTCAGTTAGGACAAAGGTTATCATTACTGTAAATTTTACTACTAACAGAATATCGGAATGAAGTCGCAAAAAATGTAGAATTCTCAAAATGAGCATATTATTATTATTACTTATTTTTGGTCATAGAAACAACCGATACCAATCAGAAAAACATGTGATTACGTTTATCTGTGTTATTTCTTTGCCTACGTGACACATTTAAAAAAATATCTTTATTGCTTAGTCGTGTTTGCATAGTTGGTTAAAATTAAATTAAATTCAGTTCATCATTTTGACTAGGTTTTGTTTTATTTCTGTTTATTGAAAAAAAGTTCTCTGAGTTTTAAGGACTACGTAAGGTAATAACCAAATAAAAATTCAAACTTCAGTGCAAAATGCTATCGCAAAACCATCACATCATACATTTGCTTAATTTTTCTACTCTCTCTCTCTCTCTCTCTCTCTTTCTCTCTCTTACTCACACAGACTTTGTCTACAGTTCCTCTTACTAGAACTGAAAGAAAAAGGCTCATTTCAAGGACATATGCAAAACCCACATGTCCCTGTGTACTGTATCACATGCTGTATATGGAAACACATATTTCCATAAGGGATTATTCAAAATGCTTATGGGAATGAATCTGACAACTGAAGCTACTAAATATAATGTTTATCAAACCAAACTAAATACTGTCACAAATGCGTCCCCATACATATTGTGTTTCCAGTGAAAACAAGCATATTGTTTTTGTTCCCGTTCTAGTCCTGTTTCCACCCCGATCATGTCTTTGGTTTGTTGCTCTGTCATGTTAGGTCTCGATCACTTTGTCTTTATATACGTCATCTTTATTTGCTTTGCTGTGGTCAGATTGTGCATTTACTGTAGTTCATTCCCAAGGTTTGTCTTCCTTAGCCCCGATTTCAGTCTACTTCCTGGTTTTAACCTTTTCCTGTTTTATCTTTAGTACCGTCTAATTACCGTGACTGTACTGTAAGTCTACAACCTCTAAAGGAATTTTAGGTTCCCGAAGAGCCGGTGGCACCAGTGGAGGCCCAAAGGAAACCACAAGTCATCCTGCATCTCTCCACATGTGGAATTTTTCATGCACACGCAATGCCAGCGGCTCTCTTTAAAGCCTTCGCCACATGACCACCCGCTTATAAGTTTAAACACATGATGTCACTGATCTGGGCAACGCTGCGAAGGACAGCGCCTGCAAACGATCACGTAACGGAACGGAGGTTGCCTGAGCGGCTGGGAGGAAAACATGGCACATCTTTTATTTTGTTTGGACGCTAAGCGTTGAAGTAGGTTAGAAGTAGGAAAGAACATAAACAATATGCTTAATCTTAAACTATATCCATCTTCACTGAATGGTGATGATGATGGTGCTGTAAACATGGGCTGAATATTAAAGCTTCATCTGCCATCTGAACTTTAGATGAACCCTTTCGTATTCTGTTTGAAATATGATGAATATAGATGTCAGGATGGCTCACAACTCCAAGTAAACATGCCGACATGGAATAAATGCTCACCAGTGCTAAAATTCTTTTGTGTGTGTGTGTGTGTTTGTGCCAAAGAAGCTACTTCTGAAGTTTATGCAACATGGAAGAGACCAATCTTGCTTCCCTTAAAAATTCAAGTTGCTGACTTCAGTCCCCCCCATTTTTATTTCATAAAATTTTTACTGTCTCACTTCAAACAGTAGTAATTTAAAATGCTAATTAATCATACTTCTTTATGAGTATTGCTACTAAAATTGGTGTAAGCTTCTAGAAGCATATGATTTGTTAAAATTGTTGCTAAATTAAAGCATTTAATTAAGGATTAATTGAGGATCTTTCACCAAAAAATATGTAGTGTCCGTAACCATGTCCGATTTATGTTACAATTTTGCATTTTATAATAATAAATTTTTTTAGGTTTATGTTTTTTGAAGTTCAAATTCAAATTTCAATCATCAAAATGCTGCTGATGACCTAAAATTTCAAAAGTTTCAATATAAAATAAGAGAAATAAGAATTTTTCAAACTAGAAATATGGAGAAATATGGAAATAAACTTTAGCTGTAAAGACTTTTAAATTCACATTATGTACAAATAATAAGATGATGAAAATAAAATAGTAGAATAAAAATAGACATATTAAAAATTTTAATGTAGTAAGTGAAATCTAAACGACAATTAAGATCATTGAAGGATTTGAATTCAAGTTCTGGACACTACACCTAGGTGAAATACTTTTTAGCATCAATAGGTTTTGGCCGAAAGCGCGTACTGTAAATGTCTTATAAATTTCCATCTACCTGCCTCTGAAATATTATGTTCCTCACATACTGTAAAACCAAGCGCTATGAAAAATATCTGTATGACTGCAGAGTTCAGCATCTTTAGCTACAATTCTTCCAGACAGGCCTGTGTGCTGATCAGCCTCAGCTGCCTGGGGTCAGCACTCTGGTCACTGGGACTCAGCCAGCTCGGATGGGAAAGAGACCCTGAGAGAGCAGATGGTTGAGCTGGGAGGATACGCAGGGGCAAAAGGCTGGCCCAAGCCCATTCTGCAATATACCAAAAGTTGCTTACAAATCAGCCACATATATATAGAGAGAGCCAAAAATGTCCCTCAGGGAGCCTGGAGAGCCGTTCCTCAAGACTACATTAAACATAGACGGAAGTCTGGTTCTTTGGAAGCACAATATGAAATTTGAAATACTACCAGTCGAAAGTTTGGACACACTTTCTAACTCCATGGGCGTTCCTGATTTTTATTTCTTTCTACACTGTAAAGCAATACTGAAGGCGTTTACCCAAAATATGCAATAATCTCCTTTGAACAGTTGATATTGAGATGTATATCTGCTACTTCTGCTCTGTAAATCCTCCATAACGGCTCTAATCTGAGGTGCTGGTTGTTAATTGGTGATTTCTGAGGCTGGTGACTCTAAATTAACTTCTCCTCTGCAGCAGAGGTAACGTTTTGGTCTTGCTTTCCTGGGAAGGTCTTCATGAGAGTCAGTTTCATCATCGAGCTTGATCATGGAGTACTGACACAATACTGTTCTTGTTGTTACTTTATTACCTAATGCCATACTGTAGGTGTTATTATAAACTTTTGACTGGTACTGTATATCCCGGTGTGATCCTTATATGGGGACAGTTGAGAATAATTATTTTGCCAAACTTCATAATCGTCAGGCTCTAATTAGGACTACAAATGTGAAGAAATTCCAATATACACAACAGTAGAGTTTAAGTCGAAGTGTAAGATAAACATTACCTTTAATAATACTTGAATTTATAGAGCTCAACTCCAACAGTCTGCACTAAATGATAATGAGAATAAAACAAGAATTATTTAACCCCTTCCAAGGCATGTTGTCCATACTCTCAGTAGACAATGTTTATCCCTGTATACAGTAGGTACATGCATTCCAATGGACAGGTCAACATTTAAATAGATTCCAAATAGTTTTAGCTACAATGTGTCAGCTTCACTTGTCCTTTTATAGTGAATCATCTTTGCAAACATATCGTAAGATTTTCCGCCTGATCTCCTTTATCTTAAGACTTTTCTCTTCCATAATGACTCCGTCTCCATCCACACCCAGCAACGGCTTAGTGTTTAGTACCATAAGGATTGTGAAAAAATGATGGCTGGTTTCAAACTATTTAAACTCATTTTGAAGATTTTGTATTAAAAGTGCATTAAAGCAGTGCCACAATCAACTCATGACCTGAGGGATTATCTTGGGGAATAACCCATGCTCTAAAGACATGTCAATTTGATGTCAAGCATCTAATGCGTTGGAGCTGTTCTGAGTTGTGGTGAACTACAGAACATGTTACTAACACAATTGAGATTTTTTAAAAGTTTTTTTCTTTAGGTTATTGGGTTTCTTTTATTATACTATTCAAATCAGTTTTGATCTTTAATTATCCGCATATACATTTTAAATATTCAGGTAATTATTTGTCAGAATAAGAGTACAAGACTAGAATAACCAATAATGATCAATATTCGATAGTTAACAAGCACCCACCTACATACATACATACAGTACAATTATATTATATATATGATAATACAAATATAACACTATTGGGGTCATTCCTATGGTCCCCAGATTTATATGGCACATGACAAAGGGACCTATATTCTTAGACCCCTATGTTCCCCGGATCTAGTGTACAATGTCCGTTGGTCTATATGGCACATAATGGAGACCTGAGAATGATGTTTCCTGGCTATTTACTTTTTTATTATGAAAAAAAAAAAAAATCTTTCTAGAGAAGTAGAAAACATAATAAAATAATAACCATTACTTTTGTTATATTTAAATAGTTTTTAAACATTGTTCCAATAAAATAAACTGGATAATTTTGAGGAAATATATTCTCTCGATTAAAATAAGAGGGTTAATAGGGGGTAGCCCTTGACAATTTTACTTATTTTATTGGGCCCTGGGAACATGCGTACGTGCAGCGAATGATTTCGCTGTACCATGATGCTAGCATATGCTAGCAAGCTAACAGTATACTATCTGTCATAGTTGTGGCTAATAATAGAAACAGAAGCGTGAAATATTAATTAAGATCAAGCTTGGCACATTTAAAAGAATTTAAGTTAAATATATCATGAATCTTTTATTTAAAAAAAAAAAAAAAAACAAGATCCGGAGCCTAAATGTGTTATAGCTACTAAACAAGCAAGACAGAATGAGGATGTTCCTGTAACGTCTTAAGCGTAGCGCCTGTAGGGAATGAGAAAGACAAATGTTTGTGTGGGGGAGGGCGTAAGTTGAGAAGGAAGCGCTGTCGAAGGCGCAGTGGAGGGAGTGTTAGCGATGATTAATTTTTGCTTTTAAGTGCTCCCCCAGGCCTCATCCATTCAACAAAAAGCGCATTAGCAAAATTAGCGTGAGCGCCGATGGTTCGATATTATAGATCCCAGAACGAAATAACATGCCGTCATTCAGCTGATGCAGTGCAGGAGCGCAGCGCTGCTAAAAAAAAAACACCAACACAAATCATTCGCTGCACGTGACGATCTGTTCAATTTCACAATTGCGTGGTCGTTCGCTAGAACGGCCGATTAAAACGTTTTCTAGGAAATCTTCACGTACGTGAGAAAGTCCAGAACCTCAGTTTTACAAATGAAAACTGTCCAGAAAATCATTTTGTTTTCCAAGGAAATGTGAGTGGATTTTGATTTACTTATAAAAACGAAAAAGAAATAAGAGCAATAAAATGTGTTTGCGTTAATGTGGTCAGGCATGTGGGACTGCTGCTTTTGCTAACGTTAATATATTGGTACAGAGCGTTCCGACCCGGGTGTGGGTGCTTTCCAGTCTCCCACAGTCTTTCTTTTGTTTTCCCATACTGAATGGTTTTGGATGCGCCTTGTCAGGGCGGAATAACCCTACTCAGAGACAGGAGAGAAGCGCTTGAGCAGCATTCGAGGCTCACAATCCGGTCTCAGGCTTCAGCATCTGTGGCCCCTGGGTGACAGTTTTGGGGCACCGTGCCTCAGCTTTTCAGTTATGTCGGCTTTTGTGAGACGGGAGGTCTGACAAGGTGAGTTTTATCATAACAAAGAGAGCTACCGGTTATTAATACACACATGGAACAAGGGAGAATAGGGAGCACCTACCCCCTGAAGGCTTATAGCCATGCTGGGACATCAGTAGAAATCAGGGCTGCCAGCAAAATGGTGAATAAAACCAGTCCAATTGCAAAGACATTATAAATATGTTGCAATATTTACAAAGAAATATTGTGCAATACATTTTTATTTGTAGCCGCTTTCCTAAAAATTAAGGTCCTATTGAGGGAATACACCAATGAGGCATAGAATCAAAAGCACTGACAGGTGAAGTGCACTGATTATCTCCTTATGTCAGCACCTGTCAAGGGGTGGGATATATTAGGCAGCAAATGAGCCGTCAGATTATAAAGTTGATGTGCTAAAAGTAGGAAAAATAGGCCGGCATAAGGAGTTGAGAGGCTTATTGTCCATATTGTGATAGCTAAAAAGCTGGGTTAGATCATCTCTAAAATGGCAGGTTATCCAGGATGTTCATGGTGCTCAGGATGTACCTTCCAAAAAAAAGTCCAAGGTGAACTCATGACAGAGTCATGGGCATCCAAGGTTCATTAATCCCACATGGGAAGCAAAGGCTAGCCTGTTTGGGCCAATCCCAGAGAAGTGCTACTGTAGCACAGTAATATGGAACAATGAAGAAGGTGGCCTGGTTTAGTGGATCACGTTTCCTTTTACATCATGTGGATGGCCGGGTGCATGTGCTTCATTGACCTTGACAATAGATAGCTCCAGGTTGCACTATGCAAGGAATGCATGCTGGCAAAGACAGCGTAATGCCTGGGGCAGTGTTCTTATGAAAATCCCTGGGTCCTGGAATTCATGTGGATGCTACTTTGACACAAAACACCTACCAAACACTAGTGCAGATCAAGTATTTCCTGATGGCAGTGGCCTCGTTCAGTGGGACAATACACCCTGCTGCCCTGCAAAATCATTTAGAAATGGTTTGAGGAACATAACAAACAGTTCAAGGTGTTGACTTGCCCTCCAAATTCCCAGATCTTGAGCATCTGTGGGTTGTGCTGGACAAGTCTGACCCATGAATGCCCCACCTTCCAACGTAAAGGATTCAAAGGATATGCTGATAACACCTTGGTGCCAGATACCACAGCACACCTTCAGAGGTCTTGTGGAGTCCATGCCTTGACGGTTCAGAGTTGTTTTGTTGGCACGAGGAGGAACGTGCACAATAACAGTCAGGGGATTTTATGTATTGGTGTATATTATTAGCTGCCATACTGTATATAGGTGGTCCCTAGTTCGAGCCCCAACACCACCGGGCTGCCATTGTTGGACCCCTGAGCAAGGTCCTTCACCCCCAAGTTCTCCGATACAATCGGGTGTTCGAGCTGTCAACCCGACCCCATCAGTAACTGCAACAGAAACGACAGATAAACCTCCATGGTGGGGAGTACACGATGCCCAATGTGCTGGGTGGCATGTAGACAGACCCTTTCACCCCTTTCATTGACACATTGATGTATTTTCATTTCTAGTCAGAATTGAAGTGGATTCCATCCTAGTCCATCACATTTACCCGAAGGGACTATTTTGTATAGGAATAGTACCTTTTTTGGGAGGTAGGTACAAACCAGAGAACTAAGATGACACCCACAAGGACAAATGGAGAGAATGCTAATCTCCACAAACTTAATAACCAAAGCTTAAACAAGCCAAAAACTGTGAAGTGTTGCTACACCAACCAATAGGTTTCCAGCCATAGTTCTGGAGTTCTACACCCTGTCCTACACATTGTTGAGTTTTCCCAACTCTAACACATGCACTTTATGTCAGGAACTGCTGTTCATCAGCTAAATCATTTGCCCAAGAGCAGGAAATATGTTAACATGAACACAGCGTACTTCAGGGCCATGGTGTCTGAATCCATAGACTGATGAAATTAATGCCTTACAGTAGAACAAATCTCAAGTAATCTTCAATCAATAAATGAAAGAAGCTTGATAATGACAAACTAATTATTAGGGAAAATGCTAGCTCGTTATCATAAATAATTAGTCAGCTGTTCTTGTACAGTTTCTCCAGATTTCCGGGTCACCGGGCGTCATTTATGGAACTAAAAAAACATTTACAGAAGAATTTATACTGTATAAGAATTGTTGCATTAAAAAAAGTTTGGAAAACCATTGTGACGTTTCATTTTAATGACTTTAAAGCAATCCAAATCTAATCTATTAAAAAAAAAGAAAAAAAAAAGTATAGTCATTCAATTAGAGCATAATTAATGGCACCTGTTGTTAATGCGATTAAGCTGCATTAAGCTTTAATAGCATGCCTAAGAGGTACTCTTTAACTGTTAATTTTTTTTCAGTACTCTTAGAATTTTTTTTTTTTTTTTAATAAGAGTCTCTAAATGTAAATCAGCTGTGCTTTGAATATGTTTGGTAATTTATGACTAATTTGTATTGGTCACATTGGTCTACGTTCAATTTGGTATCCAAATTTTGTTCAGCCTTTGAACACTTTTACTTCACATAACTTTAAAAAATAATGAATGAATCAGGGCAATGTCACAATGAGATCACTATTAGATGCATATTAAGACAACTGTAAAAAAAAAAAAAAAAAAAAAACTTTGGGAGAGATAAACAATTGCTGCATCTTTCTCTTTTTTTTTAATTTCCTCCAGTGTCTCACCCGAGGAGTTCTGTTTATACACAATTCTGACTAGACAAACAACACACAAAAAATAAATGGTAAGGGTCAACAAGTTCAAGTATTTTTCCATATGTTTCTGCCCGTTTCCTTTTCCTAAACATGACCACTTGGGAATTTGTTGCAGATACCCTTGGTAGTTCCAACCATTCACAGATTATTAATTCCCTTCAGACAGTAAATTCTCGCCGATCGATAACGGCCTCGTCTAGACACAGATACGTCCAGAATCTCACAAGCTAGAGATCAAACGAGCACCCTTTTGGAGGGGGGTCGGCGGATGAGAGCAGCTCCTGTATTCTCAGAGAGTCTAAAAAGCGCACTGGGTCTTGTTTGTTCTCGACCTCTTCCCAGGGGTCTGGCGCTAACTCGCCTCAGAGCTAATGTCCCTTTATGGGATCAGAGAGACATCTGTTTATGGGACGCTGTCCCACGGCTGGGCGCAGGAACCAGGCCCCTAAAGTCATGAGCTGGCAGGAATGGAAAAAGAAGTTCAATCGTTGTCCAGTCGGTTTCCTGATATAAATATTGAACTAAATTCCAGGATTAAATATTTACGTCCTGGTTGAACAAAAATTATTACGAAGGCTCACCTTATGTATGAAGAACAGCCAAAGCTGAATTCATCTATTTTTGCGACTAAAGAATTAGTCAGCTCTCTTTCATCATCTATATTACACTCATTATTCGTTTATTCATGACAATATAAAAAATGTATAATATTGTTTATTAAAATATGCGTTTATATACTGGTTACATCACAAAGTCCTAATATAGTTGATCACACCGCACTAGAGACCTGAAGAGCTGAGCAACAAGCCAGGAAAGGCTTTCTTATATGAGGTCACAATAGGAGGCAAGTTTAATTGGCTTGTTTAAGCCCCAGCCAAAACAAATATGGAAAAGAACAAAAAGCATGGAATGTTTTTTTCCACCTCACATTGCACACGCAAACTGTCTGAATCTTTAAACATGACCAAAATCAAAAGTGAATTTAGCATAATAGGTGCCCTTTAACCTCTGCTTAAATGCATTTTCAAATAAACTATTAAGAAACCAAAAAAAAAAAAAAAAAAAGGCTGCTAAATATCTAAAATCAACAGATGGTTGTATCCTGGCTTTTGTCCACAAACCTAATTGATTACATAATGCATGAGCCTAAATAACAGCCTTTATATCGCATAAAAAAAGAAATCCCATGTTTTATTTTAGAGCTGATCATTAACCAGCGATGGCCCGACCTCGAGGTAACTCCAGCTGTGGTCTGGAGCCCTCGCTGTACATTTCACTTCTCCCACTGTAATGAGACGATTAGTGCGCCACGGAGCGTCTGCTCGCCATCTGGCCGCAATGTACGCTGACATCATGCGGCCTTTATGCCTCAGTAGTAAAATATGAGAGGGGAATTTTTATATCATGTGCCACAAACTCTATGGGCTTGGACTTTTTATGGCATCATCGTTATTTTTTCGCCATTAGCGCGGCCGTTCGATTCGAAACACGTGGCCGAACGTAACACGCCGTGACACCGAGTGAGGCTTTCCAGCCAAAGTATGCACGGTTAATACGGATAACGGCACCATCCCACACATGTTAAAACACTTTCCCAAAATAAACACTGTGAAATGAAGTCATTTCAGTGATTTACCCTCCAACTACAACTTCCCAACATAGCCACTTTGGCGACCGCTCAATCAACGATAACCATCTGACGAATGAAAACAGTCTCAGCCTCTTGAGTTTTATCCCTTTGCTTCATTATTTAAACTTTGCCTCAAACATTTATTTGGGATCTTACAGTACGTGGATGATGATAATCGTATGCGTGTCAGGACTTTAGAACAACATTCGAATTACATAATCTTTTATTATTTAATGATGGTGGATTGTAGCACGATTAGTACCCATTAAAATGTTTTACCATTGTATAGGTATCATGCTATATGGTACCACTATATTTTTGACAGAAACATGATACCTAGTGCATGTGTTGATACAGTACTTCACTATGGTGCGTGGTTGTACAGGGTATAATGGTACATGTACTATATTATTGGACATGGTTCTTCTAATATGATATTATGGCGCACATATCAGGATACTGTCAATACATGTTTATGTATCATAATAGTAATATTTATATTGTAATCTCCTATTATATGTATTGTACTGTATGTAACATTGTTGAAAATCTTACATTAATATGGAATTTCCTGTACTGTATACCAGTACCAGTAGTACTGTATGTACTAACATTTCTGATATGATACACTATCTACAAACATACCATATTATATTATATGCTGAACTTTAGTAGCCACTGCGTTCCCCAATAAGTACCATAATATTCATTAAAGTACAGTGGGAAATACTATAACTCTACAACGGTACCATAAGTGTCATAGTACCAACCCTGGTGCACTGTAAAGTCCTATGGTAATGTCTGAAGTACCACATCAATACTATGGTATATTGTGGTATGTACTATAGTTTACCATAATAAATTTTCTTGGGGTATTGGGTATCTTTTATAAAGTATTATCCTCTGGTTTCGCAAAAATATGTAGAAGTCAGAAAAAAAACTATTGGATTTAGAAATCTTTTTATAGCTTTTAAACAGTCATGTCTATACTGTATATTTAGTTAAAATGTTAAAATTAAATGTATTTATTTATTTCATCATATTGCCTAGGTTGCGCCGGAAAAAAAGGACACTTATATAAGAAGCCTTGATATAATCATTAAAACCTAATAACGCTCTGAGCTCTAAGGTTAAACGCCCCAGTCCTGTTACTGTCTATTATCACCACTCATGGAAATTCTCTCGTCCAGTCATTAGCACTGTCACCTCACGCCTCGAGGTTGTGGGTTTGAATCCCGCCTCTGGTCTGCATTGGTTTCCTCTAGGTACTCTGTTTTTGTTTTATCCCTTCCCCCACAATTGACAAACTTGCAGTGTGGGCTGCATAGTGTTTCCAAACTGCCTGTAGTGTGTGTGTGGTGTTTTTGGTGTTGGTGTTGGTATTGGTGTCCCCAATAATTGGTGTTCCCAATGGGGGCCTGGAGCCTATCACAGGAAGTCGACTAAGGGCACGAGGCAGGGTACACCCTAAACAGGGTGCCCGTCCATCGCAGGGTACCCACATGCACTCCCCCAATCATTCACACACTACAGGTAAATTTGGGAACACCAGTTATCCTAATCTGCATGTCTTTGGATCTGGACATGGAAACTGGAGCTCCTGGAGGAAACCCATCAAGCACGGGGGGAGAACATGCAAACTCCATGGACACAGACCCGAAGCGGGAATCGAACCCTCGACCCTGGAGGTGCAAGGCGAAGAAGTAAAAAGAAGTAGAAAATTCTAACATTTTAAATTATGCTTACCATTTGCATGGACATTTAGTTTTTCTCACCCACCTTTTTAAAATGATATTACATATCTAAGTACTAAGTTACATAGAGTTTTAGGTAATGCTAAGGATGGAATTACACATTATGCAAATTATCTTCTGTTTTTTGTTTCTATCCTAGTAAAATATTAGTGATCCTTTAAACTCTAGATTCATACTCCAGACTTCAGAATGATGTAATGCTGCGTTTCAGTGCTCGACATGCATCGTTAATGCTCTCGTTGCCCGTCATTCAGCCCGGAGAGTTACAGCAGGACTGATGCGAGGCTGAAAGTGAGAAGTGTCAAACGTGCCATAATGTACCTTTGTGTCACATGGCTGTGTGACCTTGGGGTCATGTGAGAGAGCAACTTGAGCCCAAAATGGAATCCCAGAACACCCAGTCAGGATCTCGCAGCTGCCCCCTTGGGCCAAATCACGGCACGGCGAATATTTCAGATCGCCATAACAGCAACAATACAATTCTGGTATGCCGCCTACCACACATGTAAAGTGTACCTCACGCTGCGCCAGCGCACTGAAATAGGCCTGAAATGGGGGATACGTGCTCCTGCGTTGTCCAAACACCAGACACACACCTGTCCCGGTCTGTCTCAGACTAACCCAGAGAAAACAGTACAGATTGTCCATGGATATTGAAGTTATACACCAGTTTATACACTTTTGTACAGTGTGAGTTCTGAAGCTTGTTTCCTACTCGATCTCGCTTTATCTGTTACTTTATACTACATCCTAGTAATTGAATTGAGTCCGAGAAAAAAGCTCCCTTCAGCTCACACTACGCATTAACGTGATTAAATACCGTCACACACGCATGGCCTCTCTTGTCTTTCACGAGATAACCAGGTTGTGAGAAAATACCATCATGGAACCTTTTAACAGCTAATGGTTTTGGATTTCTAATAAAGCTTAGAAACCCTGATGAAAAAGCGTCCACTTGAACCCAACACATCAACTTAATGGTTTATACGCTAAGGCCAGTTGTCAACTGTGCACAGTAGAGCTCGCCAACGTTGAAGAAAAAGCCGGTTCTTACCTGCTCCACCATGCCTTCTCTTCGTTGACATCTAGAAACAAGAGACAGAAGAGTTGGTCAAGGTTGAGGTTTTCATCTTGATGCTATACAGAGAGTTAAGGTTCAAAGGTTTGTCTTTCGAATTACATTTGACATTTTCTTCCACTTGCTACTGAGGACTTTGTCTGTGTCCGAGGACGTGTCTTTTTTAGATTTTTCCCCAAAACATGCCAATATCTTTTATCTTTGTTGAGCTCCTAAAAATAGAAATGTGTACTTTTCAGTTCACTAATGAGGCAAACTCCTGATTTAGACTGCTTACATATTTTTAACCCAGAAAACTGGGGAAGGCAAATATTTACACTGATCTGTTTGGTTCATGAGTACACAAGCACTGGACTTAGATTTACTTATTTATAACTTGAGACTTGCCTTGGGATTTGAGACTTGGGCCCTGATTTAATGAAGGAAAGCACACTCTGGACAATCTGGATAACACCTACAGTACAAAGAAATGCCACCTAATTTGATAAACGGATTGTGATTTTTGTAAGTTTGCCTTAACGAATTTTTGGGCTTATACCAACAAGTGAAAAAATTGCAGACCGGACTCAAAGCAAATGCCTTCATAGGCTTAAGAGTGCTGCAACAGAAAAGCATTCGCACTATCACCCAGACACAACAAGTTCAAATCCTGATGATGCCACAGCTGTCTGTGGCCCGGGAATCCAAGAGAGCAAAATTAGCCGTGCTCTCTGGGGGAAAGGCGGGGCATACTTTGTCCTCACGTGCAAGCGTGGTATCACTAGGCAGTTGTGGATGTTTGTGGGTTTACGCATGCAGTACTGAAGGGATGGAGCTTTCCCCCGAGTGAATCGTGCCACTACGTGACACTGCAGTCATGCAGCAGTTGGTTAGCTTCACACGTCTTGAAGGAAGCATGTGATAACCTTCACCCTTGCCAGATAATATCATGTGAGCTAAGAGAGATGATTAGTAATGTAAATTCTTCCCTCTTGAAAGTTGATAAAACAGCAGAAGAGCAGGTGTTAACTTTGCAGGAATAATTTTTGGACAAAATTCTACTATTTACTAAGTTTTGATGAGGAGGTTTACCAAGATTATTCTTCTATATAACACTCACTCACTCATTCTCTACACCCATTTATCCTGTACAGGGTCACAGGGGGCCTGGAGCACTTGTGGGGTACACTCTCGACGGGATGCCAATCCATCACTGGGCACAAGCACTCTCACACACACACACACACACACACACACACACACACACACACACACACACACACACACACACACTTAGTGAACCTAATCTGCATGTTTTACTGTTAGTTAACCTAATCTGTTGAACCTGGGTAACTACTATGTCACCGCACCGCCTTCATTATAACAAAATGATTAAAAGTTTCTTATTCTTAAATAAAAAGTTTCTTATTATGCTGTTATTTGCGTTACTACAACAAGGGTTTAGATATTCTTATTAGACACTCAACACATGCCTAGATACACCTCTGTAGCTTTTGAACAAACCACCGACCACAATCACCAATGGGAGCCCTGGGCCTGTGTTTACTAAGAGTCTCAGAATCACTCCTAGGACTCACGCTGAAAGTTAATTTAGGACTAAAAAATACTCCTACCTCAGAGTAAGAAATGAGAGTTATTTCTGAAGTTTCTACTTCTTACCTCTAAAGATAAAAAGAGTGCGTGGACGGCAATTTGTGAAACCATCGATTTGCGCATGTACCCCCGAGTAGTGTGAAAAACATTGCTACACTGCGTTAATGATAGATAAATTTCATGCTATGAGGTGAGAAAATATATAAATCTGTGCATAATCTGTGCTGCTGTAAAATTTAAATTTATTGTTGCCAACATTGTCGGCTGGTGACAAACTTAAATCATCGCTGTTGAAAAAAAAAAAAATACAAAGTAGCAATCACTTTAGTTTCTGCAGAGACAACATTCAAAATGTTCGCTGATAAACCAGTTACATACCACAAGATCTGTCACAAAAAGTATTCCATTTTTGTCCAAACATGGAATTTCAATGAATTCCACATTATTCAATGTTACCAAAACATCTCTTCTCCGTGCATGTCTCTGCCTGTATGCATTTCCTTGGACATCCTCCGGAGCTCTCCTACATTTTGGTGGAGATAGGAGTTACTTCCTATTTTAGGAATTATTGATGAATTGCTCTTACTCCTACTCCTAAATGTAGGACCAAAATTGCATCATTCTGAGAATGTTTGGCCACTTAGGAGCAAGTTCCTACTCTGAGAGTAGTAAATACGGGCCCAGAACTCGCAATTAAAAGCAGATAGCAATGGAAAAAGGTAATGATGTGGGCACAGTGTTTTTAATTTATCCATTAGAATATGTTTTTTTTTTTCGCTTTTTTCTGAATTTTTCCGATTTTTCTCCAGTAATTTAGTCGTGTCCAATTCCTCCCAGTCACTGGAGGCTCCCACATTAAGCTCCTACTGCCACTCAGTCGGGAGGGCCGCAGACCGACCCACGTGTTTCCTCCGATCCACGTGACGTCACTGACCATTTTTTCGAATGGTCGGAGGGACATTTTTTACATTCGGAGGGACAGCGCTATCTGCTCCTTCCGCACGCGCAAGCTCACAGATGCCCCTGATTGGCTTGTAGAGCCGTCATTAATGTGGGAGCACTGAGTACCTCTCATCCCTCCCCCCTGAGAGAGCTCGGCCAATCAGCTCTCTCTAGGCCTCCGGCTGTGAGAGGTAACATCATCACCCGGGGTTCGAACCAGCGATCTCCGGATGATAGGGCGAGTACTTTACCACTGCGCCACTCGGAGGCCATCCATTAGAATATGTTAAATAAAAATAAGTTTTCAACCTTGATATTGAAATATGGCAAAATTTTAATCAGTGTCCTAAGTATCCAGTGATAGGCTCCAGACCCACACAACTCTGTGTACAGAATAAAGCGGTATAGATTATGAGTGAGTGAAAGTGAAACAGATGTAATTAAATGATTATACACTGCACAACCCTAATACCCACCTCTGCATCATAGTGAACCACACCGTCACCTGACCACTGCACTGCACTCACTCCCACAGAGCTGTAGATCAGTGCAGGTCAGCGTAGCTAACCGTAGGCCTGCATGATTTAACGTGCCCTCCGTCCAGCCCAGACGGCAAGTGCTACTTGTTTAGAGACGGGGTTGATGCCTTCTTGTCCAAAGGGTAAGAAGAGCTGCACTTGGCTCTTCAGTCGAGCTGGATATGCGTGTAAAGGTCATAAAATACTTATTACATAACCATCCATGTCCCCTGTCATATGCTAAGATGGCCTTCTACTTTAACTCGTGTGTTTGCTTTCTCTCTGCTCTTCGTCCCCATGGCCTATGAAACATTTTTTATGTGTGGAATTCCCCTTACAATTCACTTTGTACTGTTATATTTGGCCGGCTTGTCCATCCCCAACCACACCAGAGATCCATGAATAAATGTCTGAGATTATATAACTTTAATCACATGGAAGGCCTTCTGAGGCCCCCTCCTGCCATTTGTCATCTCAGGCGAGCGCGTTTGTGCTGATCCTTAACCCAAAGAAAGCCAAAGTTTAATGGAGCTAAAGAATATCATAATATTTGGAAATTCTCACACTAGAGGTGTGTGCAGGACTGTTTCCCAATCCCACATCCTCCTCCCCCTTCCACAGAAGGTCTTACCGATTTTGCCCACTCCCGAAGGAATTTCGACCAATTCTTCCCGCTCCCACAGAGAGTTTGACCAATCCTGCCAACAACCACAAAAATGTTGGGCAACCCCACCGTCTCCAGAAAAAAGTTTTTTTTTACAAAGCCAACACATTCCCAAAGTTTCACCAATCCCATTTGGTCCACCAAAAGGATTGACCAATCCCCCCTTTCTTGTTTGACCAATTCCACCCTCTTCTAAAAATAGTTTGAAGCATTTCACCAACTCCTAGACAAAGACTGACAAATGCAACCCAGTCCAGCAGAAAGTTTGACCAATGCGTCCCATTCCCAAAGAACGTTCGACCAATCCCATCAACAAAACATTTGCTGACTCTTTCAGAAATTCTGACCAAGGTTTGACCAATATCACCACATCTGCAAAAGAGTTGACCAATTCCATTCCCTCCAACAGAAAGTTTGAGTCTCCTAGAGAAAATCTGACCTCTCCAACCCATCCATACAGACAATTTGACCAATCTTACCCGCTCCTACAGAGGGTTTATGCAACCCATTATACTCCCACAGAAGTTTTATCAAATTCCACTCACTCCTACAGAAATTATGATGAATTTCACCAAATCCTGGAGAAAATCTGTCAAATCTCCCCTGTTCAAGGAAAAAGTTTGACCAATCCCACTCTCTCCAACCAAAAATATGACCAATTCCACCCACAACTACGGAATGATTGAACAATTCTTACCACTCTTACACAACATTTGACTAATCCCGCCTGATTCCACAGCTATTATCTTATTCACAATAAAAACATGAGTGTAGTAAATCTTTCACACAGTGCAACACCAGCAAGTAATACCTTTCCCTTTTACCAAGCATGGCATTTCTTTGTCCTGACAACATGGCCTTGCTTTGTTCTTCCAACTCCTACCTACAGTGTACAAAAGAAGCAGAATCAGAAGCAGAAAAACAAACAGCAAAACAAAAAGGACAAGGGAAAGATGGAATGAAGACAGTGAGGGTTGTGTAAGAGAGAAGGAAATTGGAGGCAGAGAAAAGAAGAAGCCCAAGAGAACAATGCCCTCTGCATCTGTTCCAAAGTGCACCCAGAGACCTCACCCATCCCAGATGTGGTTGAGTAAAACAATTCTTCATCTCCTCCTGCATGAAATCCGTGTGAGCAGAGCTCTAAATTTAGCTGATGTTCAGCCTTCCACATTCAAACTTCAATACATCCCATATTTCATCCGTCACCTTTAAAACCTTCGGTCTGGTTCTAGGCTCACTGTCTTTAGGACAGTTTTTAGGCTTCGTGCCAGCGCACTTGATTTCCCTGACAGGATCTTGAATCATTAAACCGTGCAGGTACAGTAAGCATGTCATACTTTATGTACATCATATGATTGCATGCACTAGAAGAGACCCAGATCTCCAAGACACTTTGACATCCATTTCGTCCTAAGAATGCACATGCTATTGTAGATGAACCATCACACTTTATCTGTCAGCACACACCACTACTCGCATATCTGGCAAGTGTGTTTGCGCAACACTTCCAAGAATTTTGCAGTACGTACAGCATAGGTAACAGTCAAAGTCAGAAGATATGAAGGGGGAATATGTTCCTAATGGATGACTGTAGGACCGACATGCCTATACAGGATGGGTGTCATAGGGAAGTACCGTACATACCGTTTACATTAAACGTTTATACATACTATATACACAAAACGCTCCATAAAAACCTCCTGTATTGACCTGCCTTGGAAAACTTTATCACCAAAAACAAGCATGGATATTTAACATACCACATGAAAGGCCAGGATTTTGAATCTCAGTAGGTATGTTGTGCTAAGTACAGAATGAGCTTACCTTATCATTATATACTTTATAGTATATTCCTATATTTTTCCAAACCACAATGGAGCAACTGTCATTAAAATCTTTTATAAGTAAGTCTTTGATTTCAAAATTGGAAGAAAAAAAAAAATCCACTGTACTGTAGAGTATGCAGTAGTACTCTTACCAGTCTCGGTATTGCTACATGAGATTTATTATTATCGGTAAAGCAATTGAGATCAAGATTTGCGGTTACAGTTTGTCCTCAATGTACCATTGAAGGCAGAAGATCAAGAGAATAGAGCTCCTTGTGTGTTTGCAGCAAACAGAGATCAGGTTGAAAACTAAATGAGTATTCAGTTGCAGCGCATAAGAGGCCAATCCATAACACTTAATAACACTGTTGATTCTGAAACTCTGTAAGCTTCTGACAAAAGCGACAAAGAAAACTTCAAACACAGTGGAAAGAAAGCAGATAATGAAATACAGTAAAGAGAGAGAAAAACAGAGAAGCAGCTTGACCTCTCCAACCAGCAGTGTTTTGTCACTTCGCAGAAGCGTTGTTGGCCCCATGGCCCGCACTGGAGCTTAACCTCTGCTGGAGCAGAACAAATCCTGGCCTCCTGAGCTGCTCTCAGCTCTGTAATCTATCTCCATCCAGCTGAGCTGCTTTCCTCTCTGCACTTATCCCACCCTACGCACCTGCACGTAAGACTGAGATCTAACGTACACACTCTGTACAGTCTGATACGGACCAGCTGCTGGCTTCTAACTCTTGGATTTCAACCTAATGTTGGCAAATGGTGACGAATCTAATACCTGGCTATCCGATTTCCCAAAAGCAAAGGCGAGCACCAAACTGGTTGATTAATTTGGATAAGAACGCAAGGAAAATAAACTAAGGATTGTCGTAGACGCACAAACCGGATGTGTGTCAGCTTTTTCAGACAGCCAAACCAATGGAAGTGTCTATGAGAAGTAAATCAAGGCATATTTTCATGATCTTTCTAATGAAAACATGGAACAATGGAACAGTCTGCTCACCCTGATCTACTCTGACCGCACATTTTGAATGACTTGAATGGCTAAAATGTCCCACAGTGGAAAGGAAGTGCTGGGGACAGACATGTCTACATGCCTAAATGCATTGGGTTGCTGCCATGTGATTGGCTGATTAGATATTTGCGTTAACAGCGCAGTTGAAAAGACGTACCTTCTGAAGTGGCCAACAAGTGTACTGTATTTCAGTTACACCTGTTTTCCTTACAGGCACTGGAAAAAACCAACCAGTAGCACCAGTACTCCTGACAGGCACTGCTGAAAAGACCCGACCAGTACCACTATCCAGTACCACTGGATGGCAGGCATTTAGCCTTGTGTAAAATAAATCCGGTTGAGCCTGCAATTGGAAAAGAAAATCACTGTTCCGCCTTAAGAGTTTCAGATTTCTCATTTGTGAGTGGTGGACTCTATTCATCCTCTCCACAGCCTCGGAACGGCTCTGGAGCTCTATGACCTGCTAAGCTTCTCTGAGAACCAGACTTCATTTTCGTCAGAGGGCCCAAAGCCAAATCGTTCTCGTACTCCCTCCAACCCAATTACCTTCTCCAAGCGGCCACACATACAAATACAAATGGTTGCACACACTCACACACTTTCTCACACCAGTGGGCCTTCTCAAAGCTTTACCCATGTTCCCATGCACCAAATAAAACCCCTACCTAGCAGTGCCATGCCGCTCAGCTATTCCAAGATTAAACAAACACATCTGGCCTTGGTTTCCAGCCGAACGGAAAAGAACCGGATTCCCACAGATATCGTACTCATTGAGACTCAGCGTTGCTCATCTGATAGTGTTTGGGAAACAACATGAGGGAGAGAGCTTTTCAAGCCGTTTGCACTAAAGCGAAGTGACAAAAGGAGTTGGAAGTGATGCAGCTGTAAGCTCTGTAGCTTTGCTAACAGCCTAACCTTTACCCTGCTCCTTGCCTGGAGGACCGCCGGGAAACAGCGTAAGGAAAAACACAGTGTAACAGCAACACAAGGGTTGGATTTGTCTCTTGGCCGGAAATAAAATGTGCATGACTGTGTGGTGCATGAGATTCCCACAGAGTATAAACAGCTTGAAAGACTGACTGCATTGGCTGTAATTCTATTAGAAATTATTACACAGAAACTCAAACCTGAACTCAAAGCGTAATCTATCCATAATGAATCCCTTCCATAAATAGTCATAGCTTATTATTCAGTTATTAATCTTGAAACATATTAATGCTAATAGGCTGATTCCCCAGTAAGAGTTGATGCTGGTTATGTAGACTGGTGTAATTCTGTATTATGGTCTCTAATGGCCGTTAATTAATGGGCATCCAAACACGATTTCTAATGAGCATGTGATCTTCAGTGAGGTCCAAAATTTGAACTACAACGAATTAGAGTTTTTGCACTTGCAAGGGTGTTCAAGTCAAACCAGGACCTTTGATTGCACAGAATGACAAAACAAAGTCATGAAAACTTCCTTAATTTCTCTCTATATAATCCCCTGCTACACTAATGCACTTAGTCCCACCAGTGAATCATCCATCACTATCAAGTTTTCTCAGTACACCTGAGACATGAGTCATGAACACACAGCCTGCTTCATGTCTGAAATGCTAACCTCCCAAGAACTCCTTTAATGGCCTTTAATAGTGGTAATGTCTTGGAGCGAGGTCAGGACTCCCAGCTGAGGTCCTTAAGTGTGAAAGTGGTGTTAGTGAATGATTGTGTGTACAGTTCCCACGAATAGATGCAAACACGCCAATGGTCACGTTGATCACTAACTGGCCTGAACACGACTATGTATGCTGTTTTATCCAGTGTTTGCATCAGTGTCTCGTTAATTTCTCTTAAGTATAATATTGAAAGTCACTGTACTGTACCATGGTCATTAGCAACGATAGTTGTCCGCCTGAGACAACAGCTACTTATAGGAGTACTGAAAATTCAGCACCAACTAACAAATTACCACCGAAATCATGACATATGTTGTTGTTAGTCTTTCGGATGCTCCCTCATTAAGGGGTCAATTCGGTCCTCAGAACAACCTGGCACAGCTTTTACGCCCGATGCCCTTCCTGACACAACCCTCCCATTTGGTTTCAACTTGGATCCAGTGTATCCAAGTGGCTGGGATTCGAACCCAAGCTTTAGCCCATGGTATGCGAGTTACCAATGTTCATGCCAGATGCCCTTCCTGACCCATTTTATCCGGGCTTGGGACCGGCACTGCATCCAGTGGCTGGGGTTTGGGCATTGGCTGGGAGTTGGGTAGGCGAGAAACCTATCACCAAGCCACCAACCAATGATGAATTACATGGACCAACAATTTCAATATAAACATATTTTATGTGTTTCAAAGTAAAGCTTTATATTAATAGATGTTAATAATCAGGACGATTAAATGTATTTCAAGCATGAAATGTAATCCTCCATGCTCTTGCAAATACCAGATCTGGCAAAGTCTTCTCTACTCTTGAATGTAGATTAGCTCACATGCGTAGCGCAAACTGAAAACACAGACTTGACTTTGTATGAAACGGGGCAAATGTTTCAGCAGTGCTTCGTTCTTTCTTTCCTCTTTAAACAGATATCATCCAGTCAGCGTGAATCCACCAGGTGAGATTTACAAGCCGTGGTGCGTCTGTAAATGACATTTCATGTCAAAACAGAGCTGCTAAGGGCCGTTAGTAGTAGTAGTAGTAGAAGTAGTACACTACTGGTTCATCCGCTTATATGCTCTCTGTACAAAAATCCACCAGCACACTGAGCAAAATTAACCGTCTTTGTGTTTTCCAGCTCTGAAAACAGACCGTGATGGCGTCAGTGCGACAAGATGAATGACAAAAGATCACTGATAAATAACGTGGCTGTAAATATCTAAGAAATGGGTCGTAAAATCCAAACATTGGTGACTTAGCTGACCACCACACAACCCCGGGAAATACATTTGATTGCCACCATTCTTGTTTTATTATTTATTTATACTGGTGATAAAAACTATACTGGTTATTTTTCTGGTTGGATCCTGATTGTATTTACCTTCGTGGCAAATTTGAAAAAGGTCCAAGCTTCTATTGTGGTTAGGTTACTAAGATCTTTCCAAGCTTTACTGTAGTTCACCACATGATGACACTTTAATGTCTCAACGCCACGTAATTTCCTGATTTATCCAACAATACCAGAACATTCCTCGAACTACGCATTGCTACAAAGTCTTAATAAAGTGAGATTGTCCACTTACCTCTGTCTTTCTGGGACGTGCCCTGGTCACAGAGGAAGAGTTAGGCAAGAAGATATCCTGGCCATGGCATTCCTTCCAGCTTGGTCCTCGAGCGATTCTGTTATTGTTTAGAGTTTGGTTTCCCTCTGTTCCCCAAGCCGTCGCGCTCTGTAATGACAGCAGAACCACAGTCACCACAGAGAGAGAGAGAGACGGTTTGGACAGGATCTTCTCTGGAGACGACTTGCAGTGGGAAAGAGGAAATCAGAACAGAGGTCAGCGACGAGAGAAAGAATCCCAACGCAGGCCAGAGCCAAAGAAGCTAAAGATTCGGTTGAAAGGAAAAAAACAAAACAAATGATAGCTTTTAAAAAAAAAAAAAGCTGGTGTATATAACGTTTCTCAAAATAGACCCGCGATTGCTGGGAACTAGTTATGCCAGTCAGCGTGGATCTGAGATATCTAATGCTCGAAGCATCTTAAGTGGACGGAATGACACAAACATACCAACAGAGCTCTGGATGAAGAACGGACGCTTTGTCAAACGCTCATGAGGAACCAAAAGCCACTTTTGTTTCCTTCTGAAGTCAGGGTTATGGGCTGGACGTGTCACAAGCTTCAATGCTTGGATTATTATTTTTTTTTTTTAGAAGAAGAAGAAGATTTGAAAGTTCCCAGTGGTGAAGCTCGACAACACAATAGACCTTTGTCTCAGTGCAGTCTTTACCAGACTGTGGCACGGACACCATGTCTACATGCGATGGCACAACTGGGAAAATCAGACACACTTTGGTATCAAACGTCATGTGCCTTCCAGACACACTCTCGTGGGATGAATATCAATAACACGTCTAGGCATCTCAAACATTTCTCTGGGCTGATGCTGAAATCGAAAGTGAATAAAACATGTGTCGGTAACTGTGTTCTTGATTTAAAGGCACGGCTTTTTATGAGACCACCTGTTTGAGGAAAGGCTGCATAATCCACCTCTTCCCACCACTCCGGTAATCGATTAGAGCCCAAGCAAGCGTGGCCTGTTGGAGGCTGGCTTTGTGAGTGACATTTGGTGAGGATACTGTTGAACCGGAGCACTGCATCGATACTTCGCAGCCTTTCTTGTGCATGTTTTTTTTTATTTTTTTTTTTATGGTTGATGGAGAATTTAATAGCGGTGAAGCACCATTGATTTCACTTTGCTTTTGAGACGATGATGGATCCAGCACTTTACATGCAAAGTCACGCAAATCCTCTCAGAACAAATATGAATTGATTATGACTGAAATATGCACTGAAGCAATTACCCAATCAATAAAGTACACTTCTAACCCGAAAACAGGGAATGATGTTATTGAATATAGCATATAATTTCAGAGAAAAATTGAAAAGGAAATAAATTCTCTACGCACACTGATGTATGTTTTTGCTTCACTGGAGCACTCTTGATTTGATTAGCCAAGAAAAAATAAAAAAAGAAAGAAGAAAATATAAAACTTGCTCAGAGACATTTCATTCTGGCTTTCCACCATCTGTGCACTAATATGATTTATAAATGGGATTTGGACAGCAAAATAATCATAGCGGAGACCAGGAGGTAAAGTGATCAGAATTCTGGCTTTCATACATTGCAAGAACACAAACTGAACACACATGTTCCATGCATGTGAACAAATGTTGTTACTATGAGCAGTGGGAGCTGCTGTTATAAAGAATGAATTATTCTTGATTTGCTGTTATAAAGAATCAATGAGCCATTGGATTCTATGAAGCATAAAGGAAAGCATTTGTAATCTGTGTGCATCTATAATCTATCATGTTTAACACGTGTAACATTGCCTCGAGGTTTATCTTGTAAAACCTTGAGGAAACCTACCTTCCAGGTTATGACAGAATATTAAGAAGATGGGTTTCTAAATTAAGAGCAGGGGAAATTCAATTGAGGACACAAGTTGCTAAATTGAGAGTGTGCATTACTAAACCAAAAGCATAGATTAGTAAACAGGGAGCTCAGATTACTAAATTAAGAGCAATGATTACTTAATCAAGAGCAAAGAAGCGTAAATGAGATTATACACAGATTACTAAAACTAGAGCATGGGTTACTGAGAGCAATTGTTAATACATTATGAGCACAGATTACAAAATCTAGGGTAAAGATTACTAAATCTACAACACAGATTACTAAATCTACAACACAGATTACTAAATCTAGAACACAGATTACTAAATTAAGAGCACATATTACTAAATCTAGATTACTAAATCTAGGACACAGATTACTAAATCTAGAACACAGATTACTAAATCTACAACACAGATTACTAAATCTAGATTACTAAATCTAGGACACAGATTACTAAATTACTAAATCAAGGACACAGAGCACAGATTACTAAATCTAGATTACTAAATCTAGGACACAGATTACTAAATCTACAACACAGATTACTAAATCTACAACACAGATTACTAAATCTAGGACACAGAGCACAGATTACTAAATCTAGATTACTAAATCTAGGACACAGATTACTAAATTAAGAGCACATATTACTAAATCTAGATTACTAAATCTAGAACACAGATTACTAAATCTAGGGCACAGAGCACAGATTACTAAATCTAGATTACTAAATCTACAACACAGATTACTAAATTAAGAGCACAGATTACTAAATCTAGATGACTAAATCTAGGACACAGTTTACTAAATCTAGAACACAGATTACTAAATCTAGAACACAGATCCTACATCTAGAACACAGATTACTAAATCTAGAACACAGATACTACATCTAGAACACAGATTACTAAATTAAGAGCACAGATTACTAAATCTAGTGTACTGATTACCAAATTAGGAGCATCTATTATTATAGATTATTACTAAATTAAGAGTATTGATTACAAAATCTAGGATAAATATTACAAAATATAGAGCAAAGATTACTAAATTAAGAGCACAGATTACTAAATTTAGAACACAGATTACTAAATTAAGAGCACAGATTACTAAATTTAGAACACAGATTACTAAATTAAGAGCACAGATTACTAAATCTAGAACACAGATTACTAAATTAAGAGCACTGATTACTAAATTAACAGCACAGATTACTAAATCTAGAGCATGGGTTACTCCACTGAGAGCATGGATTAGTGAATGAAGAGCACAGATCCTAAAGTAAGTATGGATTACTAAATTGACAGCACAGATTGCTAAATTAGAGATTTCAGAATATGAAATTAAGAGACTAAATCAACAGCACAAATTAATAAGATAAGAGCATAAATCTGTAAAACACATTTAAATGACCTTTAATATAACACAAGTTTGTATTGGTTTGTTTAATGACCAAAACCCGAAGTTATCTCAGTCCTAGATAAAAGAAAACCATAATCATGACCATAAAAAGTAACAATAATAAGTTTTCATACAGTATGTAAGTGACAGAGTTACTGGCATGCAGATGATGAACAACGCACATTTTAATAAACTGAGAGAATAAATAATCAGAGCTCTCTACTTATTAATCTGTGCTCTTTATTTAGTGATACACACTATGATTTAATAATACACACTCTTGATTTAGTAATCCATGCAGATGTCTTTGTTTGTTTCTTTGTCTGACCATGACACTTCCCGGCCTCCACACTATCTCTGTCCACAAATCTCCTGCACATCAACACTGAAGCACTTTTTGCTTTTCCACTACAGTATGTCAGTTTTGGGTCAAAACCTGGGCATAACAAAGCGCAGCTGAGTTTTTCGGATGTGTGTATGTTGGCTGTTCTCCTCCGTGAGCTCGGCTTTTCCCATAAACCCCTCGACACAAATACATTTCCATGAATCTTTCCAGAATAATATAAATCTCTGTGCGGTGCTCATATTTATAAAAACAAAAACGTTAGAGAGACTCTGCTGCTCACCTGGTGAAAACCTTTATCACTGATTGGCTGTCGCCGGGTGGTGCAAGGTGTGTCCGAGGGGGAGGAGCTAGCGCTCAGGGCCTCCTCGATATCCATATTGAGCTGGTCCAGTTTCTTCATGAGTTGGGTCATGGATTGAGACCAGGGAGACAGCAGGATGAGAGGGGACTCCTGTAGACAGAAAGAATGGTGAAGACATCAGGATCACGTTCATTGGTTAATCCTAATCCTAATCCACATTAAAAGGGTGTCTTTGGATTGCTTGCGGTGATCAAAGCAAGCTTTCAGGATTGGGATTTTAAATTAGCTGTGTAGATGTAAAATGTAACAACGCAGAGAAATATGATCAAACCAAAACAAACACCGAGTTGCTGACTGCCATGTGACCCACATACTGTATAGCTTGTTGGCATTCCTCCCCTGACTGCTTTCACTACTCACCAGACACCCGCAGACAAGGGTATAAATAGACTACCCCCTTCCGGCACAGAGGCATCGCTTGTGTTTGGGAATCCGGGGAGTCCACAGCTATAAATTTGAGACAGCTACTTCAGTCACCAAGTGATAAATCAACATGGCTGACCCTTTCTCTTTTCAAATAGTAAGTGGAAAAGAAGGAAGAGGGTAAAATATCTCACTATAAGGAAGATCACTAAATAGTGGTAGTGCCAAGGACATACTACAGGCTGGGACGTTTGAGCATTTCCTGGAATTTGTTTGGAAGGGGGGGCGCTGAGCGAGCCCTAGGGCAAAGAGCTTGCCGCCCATCAATGCTCGCTCTCATCTATACACAATCATGCTTTTGATGCATGTCATGCCAAAGTGGAAGGCATTTGTCAGTAGAATCTGCAAGTCTTGTTCGAGACTACAATTCCTGTAAATTCCCATGGAATGTGGTGATGTTTAGAGGCATAACCAATTAGGCCCCCAAAAAAACAGGGCTTCCTTTTGAGAGGGCATGGAGAGGGGCGAGGGGGTGTACGGTTGGAGGGCGGTTTAGAGTTCACACTCAATTACTTTGACTTGTTTTGATCTTGTGGTAACTTTAATATTATACATAAACTGCTGTAAAAAAAAATCTTAAGTAGAAGCTTAAAGGAAATCTAATTTTAGAAATGAAATAAGGAAAGACATCATTGCGGTTATTATAAGCCTTTAGGGGTTCCTTGAACTCTGCTGCCAGTTTTCAGCAGTATCTGCGATTCTTAATAACTCGTAGAAGACAGGAGCCAAGCTTGTTGTGTGGCCATGAGAACCTGATCTGGCATACTGAACAGGGAGCAGGCTCTCTTCAAGGGTCAGATGCCTGACCTTCAGCCGGCGAAAGTGGCTCGCACAAGCTGAAGCTAGTAGGAATGTCCGAAAGCTGGCGAAATCCCAGACTGACTTCTGAGAAGCAGGGTGGTCTGGGGTCAAAGCTGGCTAAGGGAGGTACAAGTCAACTGCTGTCATGAACTTTGGCTTATTACTGTGAGACTAACCAATGATTGATTTGATTGATTTAAATATGATAGAATAGACGGCTTATAGTGGCTAATTCCGTAGGGTGCCTGGTTAACCATAGTTGACCATTTGATAGAAATTCTCTAAAAATGTTTTTTTTTTTAATAAATTTTTTTAAATTTTTTTTTAAGAATAGGAAATGCCATGGGCGGCACGGTGGTGTAGTGGTTAGCACTGTCGCCTTGCACCTCCAGGGTCCGGGTTCGATTCCCCGGCCAGG
>JAQQZT010000003.1:4609104-4623715 GCA_030068275.1 Clarias platycephalus | reverse complement strand
CTTAAAAAAAAAAAAAAACTTCTAACCTTCAAACTTAAACATGTTGAAAATTCCAATCTCACCTTACCTGCTGTTTAGTTTGTGTCTGATACTCCACTGGCGGTCATAGTGAAGGAGGTAAAACCATTCAGGTGAGGACGACACCGGTGTCTTTCCCTGCTTTCTGTGTGTGTGTGTGTGTGTGTGTGTGTGTTTGTCTGTCTGTCTCTGTATGAGGACTGAAGGCAGCAAGCGAGAGTGCTGTCATCACAGATTCCAGAGAATCGCCACAAGCAACGCAAGGCTTCAGCATGCACTGACGGAGCCAAGAAAAGGAGGCGTGCAAAGCCAGCCAAGGAGTGTGTAAATGTGTGGGGTTTGATGAGGAAGGGGAGGAGTCTGCGTTCAGGAGAGAAAGAGAGAGAGGGGGCAAGAGAGCAAGAGATACTGTTGTGTAAACAAGCACTTCAGCACTCTCAGTATATTTGGATGTAAATGCAGCACTGGGGTAGGGAAACGGGTGGGAACTCGGCGACATCCAGGACACCGAGGTCTTCTGATCCATGGGATTGAACTCATGCCCAGGTGAACCGTGCATTCTCACAAAGCCGCGAGAAAAAAATTACAGTACCGTGCAAAAGTCTCTTCATATCAAATGAAATTAAATGACATACAGTGAATTAAAGGAAGGGGAAATGTTGTACTGTGACAGGCTGCAAAGTGTCTAAAGATACAATTTTAAAAATTGGTTGTTTAATGTAACAACCTCAGCAGCAAGCTCGTTTCCCCTCTCGTCAGCATTACGCGTATACTAATCACTGGCTTGATCATCTGTCATCATCTGCATCTGTTTCTCAATTAGTCTTAAGTTTATTTATGATTTAAAAATTCATAGATTAATGCGTGGCTTTAGAAACAAAAGAAATCCTTCCTCTGAAACTGCTTAGGAACTAAAAATGAGACACCAAAACTCGCCAAAAAAAAAAGAGCCAAAGAAGTCCTTCCGTAATCCTGGAGAACTATACCTCAAGCTAAATATGCAGAAATGGGAGGAGGTACTGTATTTCACTTCCTATTTGCACTTTTTATTTACTATTTACTAACATTTTCTATTTTTTAAACTCTGACTATGGAGCAATTATGGAATGTCATCTAAACCTTTATATCATTTCCTGCTTTTTTTCCACCCAAGATGTTAATATCATTCATATATCTCTTTATCCTGGACATGGTTGCGGTGGATCCAGAGCCTACAGTATTGCAGGAACTCTAGGTGTGAGGCGAGAATAATTTATTTATTTATTTTTATTATTATTATTTTTTTTTTTACAATTTTACAATTTTACAATTTTACATATTTATATTATGTGTACAAATATGTACATTCAATTTAACAAGTTTAACATACACAGTTATTTACTGTTATTTATTTAAAGTGTTCGCAATAGGAGACCCCCATAGCAGGAGTAGAGTCATGGGGCCCCACGGGGCCAAAGCTGCCCTGCTGGCACAAGGGGGACCCAGAACCTACAGTAAGTGCCTTTAATTTTAATGTTTTTAATGTAATGGCTGATCAGTGAATGACACTTGGGGAAAAGGAAATCACAAATATTAGTTCAGTATAGGAAAGCAGTTTAAGATTTTTAAGCAAGCTTTGTATTTTAAAAAATCTGGATCTTGCAAGATTTGCGGATTCTTCTCTGAAGTAGATTTGGGAAATCAATACATCCATGTACATGGAATTTAAATGTTATTAATAAAAAAAATTGGTGAACCATTCCGATTGAAAACTTTTAATAAGCACAATTTCAGCGTAACGTGTACTTTCTATAACTTCATAAAGCTAATATGTCAGCCAAAAGGGTTTCTTTCACCTCCTCAAAATGGGAAGTAAGCACTTTCTGATTTAAAGTTCATATATTTGAGGAAAGTAAAGAGAATAGAAATTTAGATTCGCACAAAAAAAGTTAAATATTTTTTTATTCTGCTTTTTGTCTTCACTTTTATTTCCTTCATTTTAAAAGCACGGCTCTACCTCTTCATAAAAATGTACCATATGAAATTATGTGTAAGTATATACAGCATAATTATCGAAATCCTTATTGTCTTCAGAAGGTGTGATAAAGGGGTTAATAGGAAAAGGAGATTTTGCTAATTGAGCAACTGAACAAGTAATAAACCTTAGGAATAAAACTGGATGTAAAACTTATTTTTTCTCTTTTTATGTGGATGAAAGACTTTACAGCTCTTGTAAAGATCAACAGGGGATGGAGTGCAGGATATTCAGCTGCTCCTGGTGGAGATCCAGCTGTATTTTAGCTTAACTCTGTTCCTCCTACAGAACACAGATAGATGATGGATCACCTCCTCTGCACTGCAGCAGATAAAGACACACATTCATGCAGTGCTGTGAGGTGTTCCGTCATGCTGCTGTTCTCATGAACCGCTTTCTTTCATTCACTTTGAGTAGCTTTGAACAGGAAGGTTTTTGAACATCCGGGGGCTCGAACTCCACAAGCTTACTCAATCTCACTCAGGAGGGTGAAAATATTTCCAGAAACCGCCCTTTCGACCGTTAGCATCATGGAAGATTTAAACTCGGGGAACAGATGTGTACAGTGTGTGATCACATGATCCTTAGAATCAACACATCATCCTGTGCAGCTAGTAGTAACAAGCTAGCAACTTAACATACATTAGCTTACGACTCCATACTCTAGATGCTAGCCAGATAATAATGCATTCCACTTTAATAATATCAACAAGCTAAAGCAGGAAGGTGGATATACTGAGTGCTAGTATTTCAGAACAGTTTTTTTTTTTTTTTTTTTTTTTTTACAAAGCAGGTAGAAAACATCTATTTGTCTATCTGTTAGCAGCAAGCTACCTAGCTTACTGTGATGAGGGATATGTATTTTACATGACTGGTCTCAGGATGCTTTACTGTTGGCATGACACAGGACTGATACTGTAGCGCTTACCATTTCGTCTCCAGACAAGCTTTCTTCCCGGATGCCCCAAAAAATCGGAAAAGGGGATTCATCAGAGAAAATGACTTGACCCCAGTTCTTAGTAGTCCAATCAATCTCTGTACCTTTTTTTCCCTCTGTACCTGTACAGTAAGTTTTGCCTTTTAGAGAAATGGCCTTCTTAAAATGTATGAAGGTGAGCGCTACCATCAGTCCTGAGACCATTCATGTGTCAGCCAAGAAAGTGAGATCACTCACGATTTTGCCTAATAACTAAAGAATGGTACAAAAACATCCATCGGGAGCAACTTCATCCAAACATCCAAAAACAGTTTGGTGATTATGTAGCAATGAGCTGCTGTCAATCAGGGTGTGGCCCAGGAGTTGATTGACAGAATGGCAGGGTAAATTGCAAAAAAAAAAAAAAAAAAAAAGACAACACTACAAATATTAACATTTTGTATAAACTTTATGTAATTGTCAATAAAAGCCTTTGAAACTTATGAAATGCTTGTAATTATGCTTCAATACATCATAGCAACATCTGACAAAAAGATCTAAAAACACTGAAGCAGCAAACTTTGTGACACGGCCGTACTGATACTTTGGATATCTAGATTTAACAACTGATAATGTCTACATGTTGACGTGCAGCTTTGTTTACTTCTCCTGTAGATTTGGTGTCACTCCCTGAACTTTGAGGAACTTGCAGTAGGCGGAGGAGGAGACCTAGCCCAAGTTCCCGAATGGGAGTTTCAAGTTGAGGGAGCGTTTTTTTTTTTTTTTTGGCTTTTCCCTCATCCGAGACTTACACATCACCATAACTAGTCAAGAGCAGCAATTCTGCTCAAACCATTTGTTTTTAAAAAATTAATAAAGTTTGTTAGAGAGTTTTGTTTAATTCGTAGAGTTTTGTTCCTGTGAAGCTTTGATTTACAAATGAAAATAACAATGAAAAAAAGAAATAATTTTGTAAAAGATCAGTGTCTTATTCAAAAATCCTAGACAAGTTTTCGGTTCTAAAGAACATAACGTAATCTTCTTTAAAGCACAGATATTAGGGTCCTTCAGGTTTACACTATTGTCTATCAAACTCCATGAGGTTATTAGTATTACTGCAGATAATTGAGCAGAATTGTGCATTTAAAATCGATCTCAGCTTTATGTTCACTTTAGATTCACTAACCAGGTTTACTTAAATTGTTTCTTCTAAAGGCAACATACTGTAAGAGTTTGAAGCCATGTATCGGCAATGATCATTTTTTGTGCACATTTCTGCACTTGTTTTTTTTTTTCGTCACACAGGACTCATGGACAACAAGTCCAGTAAGGATGGCAGTAAGGATCCATATATACACCCAGTGTACTGGTACTAAAGCAATGTCAGAAAAGAAAGGGTCATTAGCAGAAAAGTCAAGTGTGAAGAGAGTCAGGACAGAAGGTCTAGGCAAAATGAAAGAGGCACGGCAAAGGTCAAACAAAGAATCCATCCAAAAACACAGAACACACAGTTTCAAGTTCAAGTTCATGTGCTTTACATAGCAGTTCTACAGGAAATGAGAAACATAACCGAAGATAGGATTTAAGGTTGAGGATTCAAACCCAGCCCTGCCAAGCTGGCCAGCTTCCTGACAAGGGAATATGTGAAGACAGGCATTTTAGAGCGCTGTAATATATACATTACCAGTCAGACGTTTGGACACACATACTAACTCCATGGTCTTTCCTGATTTTTCTTTTCTTTCTACACTGTAAAACAATGCTGAAGGCGTTTATCCAAAATATGCAATAATCTCCTTTGAACAGTTGATATTGAGATGTATATCTGCTACTTCTGCTCTGTAAATCCTCCATAACGGCTCTAATCTGAGGTGCTGGTTGTTAATTGGTGATTTCTGAGGCTGGTGACTCTAAATGATCTTCTCCTCTGCAGCAGCGGTAACGTTTTGGTCTTGATTTCCTGTGAAGGTCTTCATGAGAGACAGTTTCATCATGAAGCTTGATGGGTTTTGCAAACGCACTCGACACAATACTGTTCTTGTAAGAACTGATTCCAGAACAGCTGACCTTTATGTCTTATAATAACAACTGACTGTTGTTTTTGTTGTTATTTAAGCATTAAATTAGAAGGTGTGACCGAACTTTAGACTGATACTATATACTGTATGTAATATGTATTCATGCCTGTTTTTAACTTTATAACTTAACCAGACTTAAAGGTATAAGGCAATAGCAGGTTGGAACCTTTCTTCTCCTAAGGGGAAAAAAAGACATTTGATTCTATAATCAAAAAAGCTGTTTGTGTACTCATAGTGAATACTTTATGAACACACTTTAGACCATTTTTCTTTACAAAAAGAGATCTCTCCTGGAGGCGAGTTCTTAAGGCAAAAATCCCTATTGCGAAACATTTTCCCATAGGAAATAATGTAAATGCAGATTATGTGTCCCAGCCAACCAACATTTTTTAATTAATATTAGCAATTTCCAACACTATAATAAAAATTTTTGCATATAAAAATAATAAATAATTTTTGGAAAAAAACATGTAAACTGTTTTTTAAACTTCACTTAACCTTAATTTATGATTCCTCTTGGCACCGGCTGCTTTAAAAATAAAACTGTAAGCGTCTCCCTTTTCTTCTTGCTTCTTTTCTTCGGCTTCCCTTTCTTTTTCTTCTTGCTAACAGTTTTGGGATCCATGGTACTATGTCTTCACTAACTCTTGCACAAAATGCAAAAAACACACAAAAAAAGTTTTGAACAGCTCCCAGACGTGCAAGCAATTTAGTTTTCAGTTCAATTCAGCTCGGTTTGTTCGGACCCGGAGCGCTTGTATGCCAAGGTACATATATGTATACGAGATGTAATTAAAATTATATGGTTTAATTAAAGCATTATTGTTTCATTCTTAGCACCAGCTTCTTATTTGCTGTAAGTAACACATTCAAGCTGTTCGATTCTTACTTTTGTGAAACCAGTTACAGATTTTTGAGACACATGAACATGATCGAATACTTACTTAATCAAGTATCAAATATTTTAAATTACCTTTAATAGGTGAAATGTAAGTAATTAGCCTACACAAAAGGACGCACAATATAAAGGGGTAAAAAAGGTTTTTAATGTTGTATTAGGAACTTAGGGTCGGAGTACAGGGCCAGCCGTGATACAGCGCCCTTGTGGTTGTTTATTTAACTCTGCATATGCAGTATCAGGACTTGGTGGAAAAGTCCAGCAAGAAAAAACTGTCAGCGCGACACCGCAGTGTTAAGAAGAATAAAACCTGTTTTCAATAATAATTCTGCTTTAGGAACGTGCTTTGAATTTTCCTGTTTGGTTCTTTGAGATAATTAAGTGGAAACATGAGCTGAATTTTACTGAGTCTGTGGAATTTTTTATTTTTTTTATTGTTTTTGACTGGGCTGTAGTGATTTAATCTTCATTTGTGCATACTTGGTCTGTTTTTTAATAGTAAATTCATTTTGAATGATATTGTGATGAAATGTTGGTCTACTGAGGAGATTATATACTGTAGTATAAGCCAAGGTAGGAAGGTTACATTGTCATCTTCTGGCTCATGATACAGTACATCCTAACGCCACTATCATGCACTGATTTAATCAATGGATTATAAATCGATCTTGCCAAGAACTTTACCAAGAACTGTTCAGGATGGTGCAATTTATTTAATATTGCATTACAATGTGTTTTAAACACTGCTTATAACACTGCATTGTGTTACCAAGTTATAAATTCTTCATAAGACATTACTATAAACTGTATTACCTTTTCATGATTGATTAAACTAATCTCTATAATCCCTTATGAATGCATTATAACATGTATGTGTTTATTGATCATGGTATCACATCCATGCTATTCATTATTATTTTAACCAAATTCATACTTTCATGAGTTAATCCCGGTCCTGAGACCGGTTCATTGATATATTTGTGATGTTTAACAGCAGAGCAGGCTCTGAACTCGTGTTCATTTTTATGTGTGTTGGGTAATTGATAGGAATCAGGCTATATGCCTTGATGTTCTGAATAACAGGTTCAGTGACTGAGGACTGAGCCTGGGTTCCTGCCAAATCAAACTGCCAAACAAGATGTGCATGCCACAGGCAGGACCCGGAGCCGCCATGTACATTGGGAAATCATATCAGATCTCATCATATCCTTCAACCAAACAGGCAATAGGGCAGAACATTAGTCTGTGGAGTGTAACAATTTTTTTTTAGGTTGGATGCCGGATCAGATGAATCTATTCTAGTGAACTTGGGAGTGGTGCAGAAAACTATGCAGGATTGAAAAAAAATTCAGCTAAGCATAAAAATCCCACATGGAATAAACTAGACAGTGCACTAACGCAATAGATTGTTATATTATGCAACACGGCACCAATCAGCCATAACTTTAAAACCATTATCTCTTTAAAACCACCTAGGGTTTGTAATTCCCACCAGCATTAACTCCCTGGGGCGTGGCTCCGCAGAGCTGCTGAGGGGGTACTGTGGTGTCTGGCACCAGGGCATTGACTGTGAATCCTTTATCTGCTAGCCCTCCGTGGATCAGACTTTATATCCCATGGATGCTTGATCGGATTGAGATCTAAGGAGTTTGGACCTTTAGCCTTGGGCTTTTTTGGTGCACTGGGTGTTCTTTTTATCGTAGCCATTGACTTTTTTCATTGATTTGTGTGCGTTGGCTTCTTTGAGGGATCGGACTGGACGGGCTTGGCTTTAGTCTGTGCGGGCATGGGTGAGCCTTGGGTGCCCATGATCCTAGATAGTCGGTGATCAATGTTGTTCAGGTCACCTGTCAGTGGTCATAATGTTATGGCTAATTTATGTATATTATTATTATTATTATTATTATTATTATTATTATTATTACAGATGTATTCATAGATCACTCATTAAAGATGTTGCCATGAATGTAAGAATGCATTATAAAGGCCTTACTTTATGTTCCTTTATTTACTAAAATATTAAATGACTTTTAAGGGAATTAATTTTATATTTCACTTGATATTATTTCAGAGATTTAAACCATATAAGATAATGTTTTCTACAACAATTTCCATGAAGGTCGTTATGAACTTTGAACACGTTCATATCTCCTGTTATAATGTCGTCATGAATAAGGCATAATACAAATCTATCTACAACAGTTATTATATCTACACTATCTGTATTATGTGTAGTGAAATGCTAACATGATGCATTATACAGTAAGTAGTATTCGTGCTATAACATGTAACCAATAAAGGCACACACTTAAAAGAAAAAAATCTGAATGCATGGTATTTTTTTTTATTGTCTTATCATAAAATGAAAAGCTTGTCTACAATAAACAAGTCTATTTCATGTTAGAATGCATTCATAATACATTCTGTACATTGTTATACATATTTACGAAAGTGCATTACACTTTATAGCTGCTGTATTATCGGCATATTATTATGCGTTATGAGTCCGTAACATGATGCATTATAGGTTTTGGGTTATGACATGTTATATTACAGTATTACATATAATAATACAATATTACATACATATATGAGATTACTGTGCAATATTTACAAATGCTCTTGGGTCATATTTAGTGTGTAATAATGTCATAATGGCATATTTAGTGTATTAATTTAAAGTATTCAAAAGTTTAATGTGCAATATGGAACAGTACTTACTGTTTTAGGACTGTTTTTTATTTTTATTCAATTTTTATTTTATTTTTTTTGTTTCCTTTCTACTCGATAACAACTGTGAGCAACTGTAACCAAGAATAAGCAATTTCCCTCTGGGATTAATAAAGTTCTTCGAATCTTGAATGAATCACCAAGCCTGACTTTGCATAGTGCACTATGAGAAGATACAGTATAACAGTGCTATAATGTCTTATAAGCACTACTATGCGCAATACATGTAATAATTTATAACTGCATTTTATACATAGCTATAAAACTGCAATGCCTTTTCCTACGTACTGTGTGTACAGTACTGTATAACACTGTGCCGAATGCTAAATGGATACATTCGAACTTATTATAAATGTGACCTTCATAGACAGAGTTACTGTATTTTAAACAGCATTTTATTTTAGAAAAATATAAGCTAATCAAAATATTTATGAGTCTTGTATTTTTCAACTAAAAAAATTGTGTTACAATGAGGAAATTACATTACAAATTTTTTTAAAGAAAAACAACAACACACTAGCTGAAATTTTTTTTAACTGAGGCTTTATTTCTTTGGAATTAGTTGTATAAAACAATATCACACTAAAGGTTGTGCTGTAGTTCTGAATATCAGCATGGCACAGCCTGAGTGCCACATCACAGCCATGCTGATATTCAGTACAACAGCATGACCTTGAGTGTGATATTTGCTTTCATACAACATGTAAAAAAAAAAAAATTATTTTAACCAGTTAATTTGGCTCTGCCAACACAAATCTTTCCGCGACTGGAAATTGGAATGTCGGCCAATCATATTACTCTGTCATAACTTACTGTTGCGTTTATATGGGTGATTAAGTAAACTATAAACAATAATACAAACTGTAATGCATTCTCAAAAAATTATTATAACAATACATTTAGTGCCTTATGATTGCCAATTCACGAATGTATATTTATAACATTTCAGAGAAAGTATTACCTGTTCTTCTCTCTCCCTGTACCCTCTCTCTCACACACACACACACACACACACACACACACACACACACACACACACACACACCATCAATAAAGACACCACCCCAAGCGCAGCTCGTCTTGCTATGAGTAAACATGCTTACATTCCTCTATAAGGTATGGATCAATGCCGCTACTTGTTTCCCTTTCTAAGAAAAGCCATTCTCAAATCCATCCAGCAAACAAAGGAATGTTTTTCCGTCTCCGGGAAGCTATGTGGGATTTCTCAAACATGACAACCTACTGTACTACTTAATGCAATTATTCTACCTTGCTTCAATAATTTGCTATTCCTCTGGTTGGTGTTTCTTATATGAAGAAGCTTGGCTTAGTGCTGTAAACTCCCACCTCAACACACACACACACACACACACAAACACACACATAAATTAACTTGGATTCAATGAGCGAGAATGATTTTGTTGGATTCGACAACGTGCATTTTTATAGTAATGCGCTGAATTCTCCACAAATCCTTTCACTGTGTGGTCTGTGGAACTCCATCATGACAGGCGCTTAAGTGCAATGTTGGAATGTTCGTTTAACTGCATTTTATTTTTTTTACCTTTCAAAAAATCATAGCATTTGTGGTTAATGCAATTTGAGGCGATCAGTTAACGAGAGCTATAAATCTCTGGGTAGAATTCAGACTGAAACCGAGTCATTAAAACCACTATAAACTCTCACTTTTCTTTCAGGAGAAATCTCTCGAGGTATCAGATTATATCTGCCTGGGTTATAGAGATAAAAGGAGATAAAGAAATAAAACATGACAGGGCGTGCTTTTGTAGTGTGAGAAAGTCAGAGTCACTGCTAACATCCACTCTCACTCACTCACTCATCATCATCTATACCGCTTTGTCCTGTATTCAGGGTCGCAGGGACCTGGAGCCTAAACCAGGAGGCTTAGGGCACGAGGCATGGACAGGGTGCGAATCCATCGCAGGGCACACACACTACAGGCAATTTTTTGGGAACGCCAATTAGCCAAACCTGCATATCTTTGGACTGTGGGAGAAAACCGGAGTACCCGGAGGAAACCCACCAAGCACGGGGAGAACATGCAAACTCCACGCACACAGAGACGGGAATCGAACCCGGACCCTGGAGGTGCAAGGCGACAGTGCTAACCACTACACCACCGTGCCGCCTGCAAGTGGTTTCTTCCTCTTATACAAATCAATTTTTGGATTATTTAAAGAACAAGATATCATACATTTTATCCATTTATAGTTACGTTGTGGAACATCTGAAACAAGTTAGCACTTACTTTATAGCAGCTATAAACAGTCCTTCCCCTTCTATAAAGGCTAGTATGTAGTGATTTTATGTCACCTCATGTCACGTCACGCCGTACAGCCGCAGGGGGAGTGGTGGAGCAGATTCTGGGTTGCTGTTCAGACTCATTCCTGCCACTTCCAGATTGCCACTGTTGGGCTCTTGAGATTGAGATTCAGCGCGGCCCCAAACCCAAAGGAACTGGGAGGCCCATGGCAGGAAGGACATTCAGCGTAAAAACCTGTGCCAGATTTTGTGCCTTAAATCATCCAAAGCTGTTCTCAGGTCAAGTTCAAGTAGGCTTTATTGTCAATTCAACCATATGTACAGTTAGTACACAGTGAAACCAAACAATGTTCCTCCAGGACCAAGGTGCTACATGCAACATAAATTTACAACATAAATGAACAGAAACTAACTAAGAAGCCTAATTAGCTGGCAATCTGGGAACTGTCTACTGTACAAAAGAGACAACTTAAAGTGCACGTGCAACTGTGCAAACCAGAGTGACAAAGTGACGATGCGACGAACATGACATTACAATACTCTAATGAGGTGATGAGGTGATGAGTTGAGGTAGTAACCCTACAAGAAAGGGACGAAGCCTAAAAAAATATTCATAGATCAGAAACAACACTAACACTAGCTGAGAAGCATTGATGATCAATTATATACCAGCAAACTGGTGACTGGATCATGGGCACCCAAAGCTCATCTATGCCTGTGGGGAGAAAAAACCAGCCTGTCTCCACCGATCCCACAGAAAAGCAAATGTAGAACAAATTGCTGGACAAAGGTCAATCCTGGACCTGATTGAAAGCTATCAGAACACCCAGGACACCAAAGCCTACTGCGTATGGGACTGAGGAGGCAAAGAGTTCAAGGTTGTTCATCCAGCCTCCAAATTTACACCTCTGTTTGTGGCTACAGAAATTATAGCATAACTGCATGTGTGTGTCATGTGGCCAAAAGAAAAGTCACCATTACAGGCCAAATTCTTGAAAAAAAAAAATGACAAGGAGATTACTGAAATGACTGCGACTGGGTTAAGAATACGTTATTATTAAAACCTAGAAGGACACAGTGCTGAACTGTTAGATTCATGGAAACTGGACATGTGCTTGTATAAAAAAAATAATAATAAGAGAGAGATTATTTAAATAAAGCTTCAGTTTGCTAGAGAGCATAAAGATTGGATAAAGATAAAAATTTAGTGCAATGACAAAAGCTGATGTGGTCCAGATTGAGCCTATTCCAGAGCGATGGGCGTGTCAGGGTAAGAAGGGAAGCGTATGAAGCGATGCACCATCATGCATAGTGTCCACTGTACAAGCCTCTGGAGACAGTGTTATGATCTGGCATTGCTTCAGTTGCTCAGGTCTAGACTCAGCAACGTTATGGGGCAATAAAATGAAGCCAGCTGACGACCTGAATGTACTGAATCACCAGGTTATCACATCTATGGAGGTTTTGTTTTATTCCCTGACTACACAGGCATATTCCACAGGACTCAGACTGTGAAAGAGTAGTTCTATAATAACATGAAAATTGCACCAAAGTCTATGCGTTCGAGTTCCAGCTTTGCCAAAAGCATGTACTTCAAAGCAAGAATAAGTCAAACCACCAATCAACTTCCTCCATAACAGTTTTATTGTCTCTTTTTTAAGCCTGGAATTTCAACCGCTGCCACTCTCCGTCTCCCTGACCTCCGACTCCCTGTCTCAATCTCAGAGTCTTACGCAACATTTTACATTTCGCCTCAGACGAAAGGACACACAATAATAATAATCATTCATCCGAAGCAAAGCCGATACCACAGTATGTTAGCGCATTCCAGCGATTCCTGTAGCTTTGGCCCAATATTCCCATCACATTTCCATTCTCCAAGCAGATTCCTATCATTCCCTTAAGCCGGAGCAGATGGTTCACATCAGGTCGCAAAAATATGTTTACCAAGTGAAAATATCTTGAATACGGCGCAGACACTGTATATCTAAGATTTCTTTCTATAAAATGATTCTAAATTAAATATAAGATTATTGCGAGTATTTAGAAGGGTGAGTCAAGAATTTCACACTCCGGTTATATTAAAGCGTCTGCTGGCCGCACCGTCTTATCAGCACTTTCCGTTCAAGGCTGCTGTCTCGACAGTCACTGTTGTGCAGATGTGAACGTGTTACATCAGTTCATTTGTAACTGTTGTGCGAGCAAAAAAAAAATAATGCCTCACTTGTGATTAGTGTGAAAGAAGAGCAGCATGCAATGATTCATCTTTTGTGGTCTGTGGGTGTACCTGGTGCCGGAACAAGATTCAAAAACAAAATGCGGACCGATACTCTAAGGAAGGTGAAGGTTTCTTAAAGAGAATCATTACCGATGACGAGACACGGATTCATCACCACGAGCCTGAGAGTAAACACCAGAGCATGGAACGGAAACATCCTCAATCACCAAGTCAAAACCATCAGCTGGAAATGATATATTAATACTGACAGTTTCCAGGGATTCTTGAGGGCCAGAAGTATTGGAACAGTATCAGGATGAAGGATCAACAGTGCTCGTTACAGTGAGACGCTTATTGAAGAGCTGAAGCCTAAACTACGGATTAAATGTAGAGCACTGATATACTGTACAGGGGCGTCGTGATCTTACATGATGATGCACGTCCGGCACACTTCTCCCACACTGTCAAGACTCCTGATTTTGAGGTGTCCTGTCTATAGTCCTGATCTTACTCCATCAGACTGTCACCTGTTTGGTCCCCTGAAAGCAGCCCTACAAGAACAAAAGATTCACTTATGGTGAAGACGTGAAGACAGCAGTGCATCTGTGGCTCAGAGCTCAGAATAAGAAAGCTTAGGAAAGCTTATTGACAGATGGACTACGTGTATTGAAAAGCAATAAAAATTATGTATCTGTCTTTTCTGTAACCAGAGGATGTATAATTTTTGACTGAGATCTGGAACAACCAACAGTCTTTCCAGATATGGCTCCCCAACCAGACCAAAGTAATCTGGGATGAAGGGCTTTGGTCAGAGCTAACCAAGAATTTTAAGGTCACTATAAATGAGATCCTGAGTTTCTATGTGGAGATGGAAGAGATTTACAGAAGGACAACCATTACTGCAGCCCTCCACCAATCAGGCTTAACAAGACGTCTCACTAAAAGGCACATAATGCTGCCTGGGAGTCTGCCAAAAAGTACCTGAAGGACTCAAAGATTGAAATATTTGAACTTTTCTGCGACTGGGAGATTAGTCAGTATAGAGGAAATTGATGCAGATAAAATAAAGAGCTATCCTGAGCGAAAAACCTTCTCCAGAGTGCTCAGGATCTCAGGCTGGGATGAAGGTTTGCAGTTCAACAAGACCATGACCTGAAGCACATCGCCGAGAAATCACAAGAGCGGCTTCAGGACAACTATGTCCAACAATGGAGATTCATGGTGAACTGGTTGCCAGTTGTAAGGTGGCACCAAGTGACCAAGTGAAAAAAAGAAGGCTTCTTCAAAGATGGTCTCCACCAGCTCATCCATCCTTTGGAAAACTGTCGCATTTCCCACATAGAGAAGGACTCAGCTCTTAACCAACGTTCATTTGCATAATTTTTTCTTAGCAATTATAGCAATTTTATCACCGTCCCTCAAAAACATATACATATAGATATATATAACAGCCAAA
>JAQQZT010000003.1:4549580-4568404 GCA_030068275.1 Clarias platycephalus | reverse complement strand
GAGAGAGGACATGAAGTTAGTTGGTGTGAGAGAAGAGGATGCAGAGGATAGGGTTAGATGGAGGCAGATGATTCGGCAGATGAGCTGCTTGAATTCAATCAGACATTAAACCTGTTCAAAATTATTATTAAAAAAGGGATTTCACTCCGCTCCACTCAGACGCTTAGCATTCATTCACGTGTTGCACCTAATCAGAAATACAGGACCAGATAAACCCTGGGAAATAAAAACAAAGCTGAAATTTACCTAGAATTAGAGACTCATTATTCCCGATATCTAACATGGTGGGGCAAAAACAACAAGAAATCTCCCCTTAACTAAGAATTCCTACTCGGGGACACTTCGAAATGTCTCCTCCACTGCAAGTTCGGCACAACATCAAACAAACATGGCTGCTCACGGCGTCCGCCAAGACCTGTATCTGTTTTAGATCCATCAACACAGGGGCATTCAAGTCAAACCAGGACTTTCATTGTGCAGAATAACAGAATGCAATTATCAAAGTTAAAACTCCCTTTATTTATTTATACAATCTCCTGCTCCACTAATGCACTTATCACACTAGATTCACTAGTGCTTGGATACCATCAAGGTAGAAAGTTAGTACGCCAGAGCCATGATCCGACATCCTGTCCGATTCCCATCTGAAACACCGGCCTCCCGGGAACTCCTTTAATGGTCCAAACATGCGGAAATGGCTTGGAAGGAACGAGGTCAGGGGATGTGGCGATCACTCCCAGCCGAGATCCTGTAACGTGCAAGTGGTGTCCGTGAGCGATTGGGTGGATCCGAGACACCAGAGAAGTGCAGCTTTCTTTAAAACCTTTACAAATGCTTTTCTGTCTCATTACCATACTGTGCTTAAAGTCTTCTGTAAACATCAACTGGTTTTACGCTTTCATTAACCAGAAATTTCAGTCCCAGTTTGACTCGAACACTGGTAGACATACAGTACATCACTCATCACATCAAGAACAAGCACACGTCCACGTTTCACCCTCGAGGATGAAAATCGCATCACTCCGAGCTCCAACTTCCCATCTCATGCAGATCAGTTAAACGCAGCATTTTAGAGAAAACAGGAAATCATTCGTCTCCCCAGATGAGCATCAGTCAGTCCTCTAAAGCGTACACAATGTTCCACACAGGTGAAGGCCACAGGATGCCACCTCTGGTCCTGGAGTAAGTGCAGAGCAAAATATTTACCAGACTGATCAAGAACAGCTGTTACTTGGCTGATTAACTACATCAAGAAAACACAAGACTGTTTAAGGACACGGGGTTCACAACACACCCATCGTCTGGGGGGACAGAAAAACGCTGCCAAGAAACAGCAGCTACATAATCGCCAATGGTGCTGATTTTTTTATTAATGTTATACATATAATACAGGAAATGTGCAGCCAAAGAAGCTACTTCTGAAGTTTATGCGACGTGGAAGTGACCGATCTCGCTTCCCTAAAAATATCAAGTTGCTGACTTCAGCTGTTTTGGAGAAACGATTTTATATGTGCCCGAAAAAATTACATTTATACTGTCTCGCTACAATACGTCAATAAATAATAATCATTTAAACTGCAATTCATGCTTAAACTGTTTTTGGGTAAAAAAAACCTTTAAAAGCACAAAAATCTGTAGTGTCCGTAACCATAAAAATAAGAAAAAAAGAAAAAGAAAAAAAAACTGGCATAAGAGCAACTGTTTGTAGATGTTTTGATGAAGACTGGATGATCTATAATGGGATAAAAAGTACCAAACCAAAGAATTGGCAGATTGTTTATGGAACAGAAGGAATAAAGAGTTCAGGATGTGCAGTCAGTAGGAAATACTGGAACAACTTCAGGAACACTGCTTCATCACACCACCCTCACCATCATCACGCTCCTATAGCAGCAACCATGAAGTGTGTTTCAGAAAACCACACAGATCATGAGGTCATAGTCACGATCAGGAAAACTTCTCGTTCATCAAAGTAACTTCAGTTGAAGTAGAGAAAGTTTCTTTCGTTGTTGTATCTGTGAAGGTTCTCAGTCTCTGAAGATGGGCTCGTTAGGTGAACTATGGAGAAGGTGAGAGTCGTTAGAGAGAGAGAGTTGTTAAGATTTAACGAGTCTTTAAACTGGACTTTCCTGGTGAACGTGTGAGGAGGTTATGATTTTCCTGGAGATAGATGAAAGAGCAGCATAAGAAAAGAGAAATGTTGTGTCACCTCTGTTGAGAGATGGATTTTCCACAGAGAGAACCTCTTTTACACCTCTCTCTCGCCGCTCCGTCTAAGATGTGTTGTAAATAAATAAATAAATAATAATAATAAAAACACAACACGCTGCTTTTATATTTTTCAACATCTGAAAAACAAACTACTAAAAGAGAGATTAATCTAGTAAAATAATGTGTTCTTACGGATATTTTTACTTTCTAAAGCATGCCAACATTTAATCATTAATTTATCCTACTAATATAATTTACTGTTTCAGTCATACTGCTGCTTTTATATCCACACACCATGTTAATACACTTCTATACCGTTATATTTTGTGTAATTTACATATTTCGAATTTATTTCTCTTTTTATTTGGTATTTTTGTACATTTCCAGTCTAATTTTCTTATTTTTATTTTATTGCACATTGAATCTTAATTACAAGTAAGAATAACTGTATTCTCTAGTGCAACATTTTCATTTGTTTCTATTTACATGTCGCAATCAATAAATGGAGGAAAGTGCTGTTTTATTATTTTTTTATTTTCCTGATGCCAAAATCAGTTAAATTAATATTACACACACATTATTTGTATATGTCTACATATTCAGAGGTTTTAAATGTTAAATATTTCATTGTAGCATTAAAAAAGTTCGAGGAAATGTCTCGTCACTATGATCATACTATACATGGGCGTGGGGCTGTAGTATACGCATCATCTAAAGAGGGTTTTTTTTTCATGAAATAAATCTGATTCACAGTAACATCAATACCTGAATCAGTAAAATCATGAAACAATAATTGATTATAATTAATAATATTACATAAATATAAGTCACAACAAACTATTTCATTGGTGTTACTGTTGGACAAAAAAAAAAAAAAAACATGATGAAGAACACTGGACAAATGCAAAAGCTATGTCAGATGTCTCTCTTCATTTGTTTAGAAATGTCAATTTATTTTGCAGTTTTATGCAAAGCTTTTAAGTCCGTCATTGGATTTCTCTAAATTGGCGTTACCATCATTTTTTTTTTCCCAGGAGGAGATACAACACCAGTATATATATATATATATTACATATACATATATATATATATATATATATATATATATATATATATAGATTTATTTTTTTACTTTTAAAAACGAAGCTCTACTTTTTTGTTTATATATATAATTTTATTATTTGTTCGTCTTTGTCTTTGGCATCTCTGTCAAGAGGTCACCACAGCGTACCATCTGGTCCGCACACAACTTGACATAAGTTTTATGCTGGATGCCCTTCCTGACACGTTCCTTCCCATTTTTCTAACTAGGCTTGGGAACGGCACTGCATCCAGTGGCGGGGCAGTATGGGGTGAGTGTAGGGTTAAAGGTCATTCCCAAGGAGCAACCCACCGGCCTCAACCCTGGATCAACAAACTACCACCTTAGCTGCCTGAGCCACCACTGCCCTATTATAATAATATTATTATTATTATTATTATTATTATTATTAAAACTGTTGTTTGATTTCTACTTTTCATTGACGCCATTCTTTAAGGATTGCACAAGAAACAAGAAAGATATACAAAATTTATAATAATAAAAAAAATGCATTTTAATATAATTAGGACTAATCTCCATCTCTCTCTCTCTCTCCTTTTATCTCCCTCTTATATTACACAAGTTACAGTTTCGGACCTGTACAGGAAAAACATCACTCTAAAACACACACACACACCTTTTTCTGCATTTATGTTCATAAACACATTTATTTCCCCCCCATTATTTCTTAATGCACTGATCATGAGCAGGAACTCTGATGTGGAAAGTTCACCTATTCACCAGGGACTCACCGTATGACGTCATACACATCTTCAAAGCAATGCACCAAACGATGCCTGCACACACGCATATATATACACACACACAGACAGACAAAGAGAAAGAGAGAAACTCACATCTGCATCTTCAGTGCACGGAGTCACATCTTCATCACTAAGCTGAGGATGATAAGGTAAAGAACCCAGACACGCTAACTGATGGCAAACAAACGACACGTTAATGTTTCCCTATCCGTGTAATCTCAACAAGCTCCGCCCACTTCGCTCTGATTGGCCGGAAAAATCGAGCAGCGAACATGACTTCAATAACAAACAAACAAAAACAAAACAAATAAACACATAAATATCGACTCAGGAAAAAAACTACGCAAGAAAATAAAAACAAGAAATATAATTGTCATGAATTAGCATTGTGTTTAGACACTCAAGCGCTTCCGCTGTTTGACGTACTGTTGCCTGGCGACGTGAATGACAACTCAACTGACCAATCATGACCTCGAAGGTCTTCTAAGGCGGGACAAACATTTACCAATCGTAGCGCTTAGGAGGCGGGATTTGCTTGAATACGAGCGGATAAAACAGAACACGCGGCTCGCTCGATGCGTGCTGTGATTGGTCAGTTGATGTCACGTGATCGCAGAAACACAACTACACCAGGATGAGACGTTGCAAGCTTGAGATATAAATTTTGGAATTTTTCTTAAATTAAGGAAGATTTTTTATTAGGAATGAACTTAATGTACATGCATGTAGTGCATAGTGCATAAAATATTTTAGGTATAAACATATTTACATAATAATGTGTGTGCAAATATAATGGTGTATAATGTGGTTAATAATAATAATAATAATTATTATTATTCAATTTATAATAATAATGTGTGTGTGGATATAATATATTACACACAAATGCAGCAGAATTGCCACTTATGATTGCTCACAGGGTGTTGATAAATTTTGACCAGCCTACATCTGTAAATGACTCTCGGGCTTGTTTTCCGAGGTAGTACGAAAAAAGGTTTGAGATTAACCTTGTTGACATTTGCCATTTATTTTTGCCGTATGTCCTCCCTGAAACGCCTTAAAACCTGGCCGTAAAATTTGCTATTGATGGTCTGGGCCCTGGGGACAAATTCTCAATGCACAATGTCGAAAAAGACAATGAGCATGCCCTCAGTCGAGCTTTGGACTTGCCTCGCCTTTTTTGGACGTGGAGATGATCCACTGTGGGGACTGTTGCTTTATCTCCAACAGTATGTACCCGTTGTCCACCAGCTTTAAGAGTCACTGTGGCTGAAAGTATAGAGACACCTGACCGTCACACCCATGTGTGGCTCTTTGCCACAATGTTGGAAGCACACAGATGTCTCAAACCTAGACGCAAACCTGTTACAACATGGCAGCCCAATGTTTGGGTTGAAGTGAAATGCAGAGCAGTGACTGAACAGCCTCCTCGCAATCCCAACTAATATAGCTGAACGATCACGAATCCTCATAGCAACGCTAGAATATTTGGACATATTCATTCTTCTATAGCACTTTATCCTGTACAGGGGGATGGAGTCTATCCCACACACACAATGGGCAATTTGGGAATGCCAATTAGCCTAATCTGCAAGTTTTAGGACTCTGGGACATAAGTGAATGTATAAAAAGTCTGGTATATTGTATGTGTGTGTGGGAGAAATGAGTCGGCCTCACCGGTTTCAATGTATTATTTCGGTAGCACGATGATAGCCGTTTTCTATCTTGTAAAGCTGTCCTGATGGTGAATAATCCTACTGTCGGAAATCCTCAACAAAACAGAGTTCACAGTCCAATACGGTGGAAAACAGCTCAGAGACAACACGGTTACATTTCATGTTTGAGATTCATTTCCTTAAGCGCAATTATGGTTTTTGGCCACGTAAAAGGGGAACGGGGATTTAGTCAAGTGGATTGGTATTACAGTGTATATTCTTGTCAAAGGCGTACAAAACTTACCTTTTCGGACTTAAGAACAAATCCGACTTACAAACGTGCTTGTGAAATGGAACTGGTTGGTAAGTCAGGGACTACCTGTATAGTGTATTTAAATCCTGGTGATGAAGTTAAACCTCAGAACAGCCAGCACAGGGTAGGGGGAAAACAAAAATCTATTCTCTCTTCCCCAAAGCAAGGAGGTTGTGTTTATTACTCAACATAAACACACAATATCCTCCTGCCTAACAGCATTTTTTATTAAGAAGCCATAAATGGGGAAAAACGTCTCGCTGCAGTGATTAAATGAGTCATTTTTTCCATAAACAGTAACCCCCAGGACATCAAGACTTTGATTCTCACACGGCGAACAAAACCAGGAAATGTGACACTCACACAGACAGATGGCTCGGTAAACAAGTCTAATTATTTAAACAGAATATTTTATTGGTTCAGCAGACTGAAAAAGTGGGCGAGTGTAATCCGCACATGTTCCTCGATGCACAGCCAATATTAAACCCATCGCTTTGTACCATACTTTCCTTTGTCTAAACACTGATGAAAACAAATACTGAACAGGAAACGTTTACAAACACGTGATTATTTGTATTCCTTATCAAGACCAGTGTTTCTTTCTTATCTTTTTAATATTTTGTTGTTGTTTTCCTGCAGAGGCACATCCACAATAATATGCACACGAGAATTACACAAATGACAAAGGGGTTAAAAAGGGAAAGAGTAAAATGACAAACATAAAAAAAAAAAAAAACAAACAAACAAAAAAAACACAAACTACAAAAAAAAATTTTTGCTCGATACAGAATGATACAGAAAACACACTGGACAGATACAGTACTGCTAAAAAAAACTCTTTTCATTTTTCCTTTAATACTCAAAACAAATTCAGCTGATGCAACACCTTAATATCCAGAAGATTAAGAGCTATACAGTTTCCCTAAAGTGGAGGGGATTTCAGGGTCAGAGGTGAGGGTCAGAGAGGGGGGGTTGGGGGGGGGGTGCAACAGAACAAAGACTATTTACAGTTTTTGTGTGTTTGTTTAAGCCAAGATTTTTCACATGGTCGGCACGTGTAATGATGCGAAACAAACCACGAGTCATGGTGAAGCGGCGAGGCGGAAGCTTACGGCAGAAAAAGACGGCAAAATACAGCTCAAGCAGATGCACGGCTCCGGGGGGGAAAAAAGTCCAAATGCTCCAAAAAAAATTCCCTCTGTTGTGTTCCAGAGCTTTTTAAAGCTCTGCCATGATTTATCTCTCTCTCTCTGAAGGGAGAACAAGAACATCAGCTTCCTCATCTCCGCTCTCGTCTTCCAGGCTTCCGTCGCACCTACACACATCAGAACAAACACTGAGTACATACACACACACGATACTCCAACTCGACATGTAGACTACGACATAGTGAAAGCATTTCTCTTTTATTTCGAGTTACTTTAGCTGCATCTATATCTGAAATATCAGAATTCTCAGTTTGTAAAGTCTTGAGCTCCCTTATTTCTTTATATCAAATTTCATTATAATATGTAAAAAAAAGTTTTTTTTTTTTTTTAATGCTTGAATGAATTGGTGTAGCAAACAAAATACATTCCTTCAAAACTGCTGCGGTGCAGAGACGGTAAAATAAAATTTAAAAAAAGTCCTTAAGGAATCCTGGAGAACTATTCCTCAGGACTACATTAAAATACAAGATGGTCTGGATCTTTTGAAGCAAAATATGAAGAAATGAGGCGTGGCTCAGAACATTCGCACTGTGCTTCATTTTCAGACCTCGTTTTAAAATCTCTGCAGTGTTCACATTAGAAATTGACAAGTTAATGCATCACAGTTAATATTTTTTAGGTAGTTTTGCAGTAAATATGCTTTATACTGTATAAACACTCCTTTGCATAAAATCTTTGAATGCCATTTTAATTCCTGTTGCTTTAACTACAACAAAGCTTTAACTTTATAAAGAAATACATTTAGCCAAAAGAATTACATTTCTCCTTTTCCTTCTTCTTCAAATTCAGATTACATCATTTTTATTGATGTAACTGTTATTATTTTTATGTATTTTTAAAATTTAAGCACACCATAAGAATGAGATTTAGGGCGACAATTCAGTCATCTGAAGTAGGTTTGTATTGTTTAAATGCCGCTCTTGTTCTTTAAGTAAGAAAACAATTGTCATAGGAAATGAGCTACAGTGGAACCGTGGATTACGAGCATAATTCGTTTTGGAAGCGGGCTCATATTTCAAAACACTCGTAAATCAAAGCGAATTTTCCCATAAGAAATAACGGAAAGTCAAATTATTCGTTCCACAGCCCCCCAAAAATAAATACATAAAAATAAATAACACAAAATATAAAGTAAAAATAAAACAAATTAACCTGCACTTTACTTTTAAAAAATTTTTTACGATCGAATCGTGATTTACATTTAGGTATTTGGCAGACGCGCTTACAAAAGTTTATATCGTTTTTAAAAAAAAAATAGTTTCCATCATTGAATAGATCCTTAAACTGGTGACATTTATAAAATAAAAAAAACGTGATACTTATACAAACAATATTAATTGATTCTGCACAGAGTTATGGGCAAATCACCTCACTAGGCTCTTTACATATTTAGTTTAAAGTATGAAATATTTCCCACACCTTGTAATTTTTAAACAGATAATTAAATATAATGAATAGTATAGGATCGTTGAGAGAGTTTTAAATCACTGCTATCTGTCTGATCGATGTACTCCTGTGAGAGAGACCGTATCACATGTTAGTTATGTTAAGACGAGGCTGGAGGTTTACTTTAGGCGAGGACTCCTGTAACTGCTCCTCTTCTGCCTCATCATCACTCTGCTGCAACGTCTCCATCTCCTCCTCAGACTCGTCCTCTTGGCTCACTGCTGCTCGGGATCTCCCACCTCTGTGTCACAAACAAACCAGGGAATTAGCGATAATCCACTGCGTCTCTCGACTACAGCAGTGTAGAGATTAAATCTACGTCAACCAGATGTCACATAAATGATGTGCACTAGAAGGTGCTGATGACAAATAGCTAATCATTTTCCCAGATGTATACACACACAGGACAGCTGGTGGCTAAGGACAGGCAGGCAGGACGTCTTCCAAGCTGTCAGGCAGTAAATCTGTGTCAATAATGCAGCTCTGATCACAGAACATGCTCCTCGATCACTCCTAATCATCAGTAGATTAGAAACGGACACACAGACCAGACAATAGTGACGTTCAAATGAGTCATTTTAATCAGTCAGGAGATTACCGGTACTACCGGTACCGGGCCATAGATGATTTGATACCAGGCCAAAATTTTTTTTAATTTTTTTTATTAGAGACTTGAAGTCTGCAAAGGGTTTCATTTTGAAAATTATCAGATTGTCCTCCATTCACTTCCTTCTGTACCTCTTTTCCACACTTGCGCTAAAATTAGGCTAACAGTCGACCCCTCGGTCATTCGGCGATTTTTCCTCAGAACCTGAATAATAATGTTCACGGAAACCCCTGTCAATTTCGCGGAAATTGCAAACATCTTCCGCGAATTTTTTTAAAAGGCTTTTTTCATGGCAATATATAATTTTTCATGCGTTTTAACGCTAAACTATTGAGAACAATATAGTTTACTAATTTTGTAACATAAATATTAATGGCAATTCAGTTACATTTCAACATAAAATATAATACTGTGTACATTTTTTAGTGCTGTAGAGAAAACACAAAGCGACCGGAGAGGAAAACAACGCTGCTTGTGATGGTGAATTATTACCGTATTTACCCTACAATACTGATACCAAAGAAAACACGCTTGTATGAATTACAGTACACTTAGGGGTAACTTTATGTTTAAAAAAAAAAAAAAAAAAAAAAAAAAGTGGATTAGGCCGAGTTTGAAATGAAATTGAAGTGTTTTGGGAGCATGTTTAGGGTTTACACTATAAAAATAGGCTTTTAAAAAAAACTTTTTAACCACATCCAAAATTCGTGTTTTCCAGAAGTCTTTAGGAATTTTAGGGGTCGACTGTTTTAAAAGATAACTCTAGCTAAAATGAGTTTTTTATTTTTATTTTTTAAAAACAAACAGTCTCTGGAGAACTTCTTTGAAAAAGTTGAAATAACCAAATGGTGAGACAGCAGATGAGTCTCTGAGACTGCCAATGAAAATAATGTAAAAGAAAAAGTAAAAGTGCCTAGAGCCGATCCCTGGTGATTTCCATGCTCCAAGCCTGCTCTGTATAATAGATGCGGAAAAAAAGAAAAGAAAAAAAAGCTAGAATTGGCCAAAATCAGTATTATCAGGTCAGATTTAAAAAAAATTTAAATGCAGGCCAAGAAAATTAATTAAACTGTATAATGACAGACCGATTTTGCGCGATATTAATACTACAATATTACCAGACCATCTACACGTAAAGGGCTGAAACAAAACCGCGGTGCTGCTTTACCCTGCTTTTTTAGCTGCCGTTTGTGATTTTGGAGGTCGTCCTCTTCTTTTCTGTGGCGTGGACTCGACAGAATCGCTGGTGACCTCTGACCCCTCCGCTCTGAGGAGAAGTACAGTCCGTTAATAAAGCACCCGATAATTTTGGTAACTTTAGTGAACAGTCGTTAGCGTGAACACACACCTCGGTTTGCGTCCTCGACTTCCTTTGGGCTTCACTTCCTCCATATTTTCGCTGCCTCTGTCTTCGTCCTCGTCTTCCTCCTCCAGCTCTGGCTCTTCGTCGTTGTCCTCGTCTGGCTGCGGCGCGGCCTTCCGGCGTCCTCTCCTCCCCTTGACGGCGACGGTCTCTTCTTTGGTCGAGGCGGATTTGGGAGGTCGTCCCCGGCGTCCCCTTTTGGGCGGGCTGTTCTGTTCGTCCTCCGTCTCCATGGTCGTGTCGACCAGGCTGCTGTCCTCCGTCCACTGCTCCTCGGCGTCCTCGGTGCTGGTGTTCGCTTTCTTGCGGCCGCGTTTGGCTTTCGATTCCGGGGCCTTGTCCTCCTGGCCAGACGCGGCTCCTCGCTTGCGCCCCCTGGTGGGCTTGTCTCCGTCGGCCGGGCTCTTCAGGGAGATGTCTTCGTTCTCGCTGTGGTCCACGTCACCGGAGTCCAATCTAACACAGGAAGGTTTAAAAAATTATTTTTTAGAAATCATTTTAACAATCAATCAATTTAACTAAAAATGTGACAAAATATTATATCACGATTCCTGAAGGTTCATCCACGATACATGACGAGTATTATGATCTGAAAGTTTTCAAATCATTTACCAGCAACATGAGTACTGTTTCATTTAAACAAACAAAAAAGATCATAAAGTTATAGCTAATGTCTATAAAGAAATATTCGTTTTCCAGTAGGGAAATGCATTAACCATGAAAAAAATCTGTAAACTTGTAAACATTTCACATTTTTTTAAAAACGAGTCAAAATTATCCGCACTCTGGCTGTAGAATTTATTTCAATTAACTTTTAGTCACGACAAATCATTTAAAATTTTTTCGACATAATCTCCTTGATTTTCAAAACGCATTGTCCCTCTGTCACAAGTTTTTGTATTCCCTAATTACAAACATTTAGGCTGAGCGATGATCTACGAGTGCACCGCTGTCTTCACTTCTTCATCGAAAGTGAATCTTCGTCCTCGTAGTTAGTTTGTGCTTTCAGGGAAGCGAACAGATGAAAGTCTGATGGAGTGAGAGCAGGACTATAGGGAGGACGCTTTAACACCTCAAAACAAGGATTTGGCAGAAGTGTCGAGAATGTGGGCAGAAGTGTGCGGACGTGCGTCGTCATATGCGAGATCACGACGCGCTTTGATGTCACTCCTCTGTGTTTAATAATTAGTTTAGGCTTCAGCTCTTCACTGTAACGAGCACTGTTGATTGTTAAAACTTTTTTTCCTGATAATGTTCCTGGCCCCTTAAGAATCCCAGAAAACTGCAAGCGTTCATATATTTTCCAGCTGATGGTTGACTTGTGAACTTTTTCTCGGCCGGCGATTGAGGATGTTTCCGTTCCGTACTCCATACTGTTTACTCTCAGGCTCGTAGTGATAAACAGAATCATCACCAATGATGAGACACGGATTCAAGAAACGTTAACCTTTCTTAGAGCTATAAATAAATAAATCCACTGCTCTTTTTTCGTGTTTTTATTTATTTTTTTTTTTGTCGCTCTCACCGCAGTTTTAAATGAACTGGTGCTACACATTCACACCTGCACAGCAGCCTTGAACAGAAAGCGTTAATAAAACTGAGAGAAGTTTTAATGTAACCGGAGCGTGGATAATTTTTTATTTATTTATTTGGAAAATCCTGATTTTTATCAAGTACTTAATATCTGGGAAAAAATGTTAACGAGTCACATCAGAAACACATTGTTTTTTTGGCATGAAATCGCATAAAATAATAGATTCTGCCTGTTATCATTTAAATTTCTAACATTCTTGATATTCATCCGTGTCTGAAGCGGTTATAACTCGTGTCCTCTGCGTCTTTTTTAAAAACACAGCCGCTCCCCGATTATCCCCAGACAGTAATGAATCATATTGTGCTGAGTTCAATTAGTTGTCTGAAGAGGTCGGTCTCTCTCTCTCTCCGCCCCCGGGTGTCTCCCGCTTCCCGAGCGGGATGCGGCGACGCTGTAATCACTTCAGGCTTGTGATGCAAATGTTTTTTTACGGCTCTATTCAGCTCACCTTCTCACTCACGGATACGCCACTTCTTTCCAGCTTGTGAGTTTGAACTAGATCAGAGCGTGTTTTTGCTTTATTTGAGGCTGTGTGTGTGTGTGTGTGTGTGTGTGTCGTCTGCGTGGCTGTAGAGAATGATTCGCTAATCCACTGGGCATTGAGACAAGCCCATTAGAGCGGCGGACAAATCATAACTTCATTAGCGACCCAACCTGGCAAGGTTTAATTAAACACGCTGTGTTTAAAAGCAGGCGATAATGTGTTTTAACTCGAAGGCATGAGCTAATTATGTGCATTAATATTGTACGGTACAGTACTTGACACCCGGGAGAGAAGTGGACTTTTTCCCTGCTTTTTTGTGTGTGTGTGTGTGTGTGTGTGTGTGTGTGTGTGTGTGTGTGTGTGTGTGTGCACTCTTGACAAGAGAAATATATGAACCTAATGGAGTGTGTTATGTTTTATTAAACAAAAAGTTCTCTGGTAACTGAACAAAAAAGTTACGGAAATGTCCCCTGGGAAAGTGAACGGGGGGAAAAACCCCATCTAGATAAATCTCCCCGTCACTGAGACACCGCGTCTATAACTGTGTGTTCGTCCCTGATGGTTCGAACCCGTCCCTGACCGTCGTTTAAATCGTTTTTAAAAAGAAAAAATGTTTATTCACAGCTGCTGGAAAACTAGCAGAACTTCTGATGTACATCCACTAACATATTGATATTCCTTGAAGTTCTAACTGCATTAGAGATTTTCCCCCCCGATGTGTAAAAGCATCTGGTTATTATGGACAACATTATAAACACCCCCGAGTGGTGCAACAGTAAAGGACATACATGTGGTCCTGTTTAGTCAGGAAACGGCGAATACTAACAGTGTGACAGTACTTAGAGATTCCCCTTAAGTACGTTACACTCCAGTACTGTTGCTTCGCTCGTTTATTAAGTTAAAATTTATTTTTAAAAATGGTGCTCGTCTTTCAAGACCGGGTTACTCACAATCCAAGGTTCCACTGTATTATATTTTATATGGAAATTTAGCTGAATTTACATTAATGTTTATGTTACAAAATTAGTTAATTACATTGTCTTTATTAGTTTAGTGTTAAAACATATGAAAAATTATATATTGACACAAAAAAAAAAAAATAAACAATTGAGGAGGATGTTTCCCGCAAACAATACAAATTAAAAAAATAAAAATAAAATAATATATATATATTTTTGAATAATTTAAAATGTAGCTAAGCTGGTCCAGCCAGCCAAAAATATCAGATATTATAAAAAAAAAAAAAAAAAAGTATGTAGCTTTTGAACACATGTAGAAGGCAACGTTTGGTATCGTTGGTCGACTCAAAAAATTGCGTAAAATTCCTAAAATCGGCTTCACTCGGCCTTCCAGTGACGCGAACAGGTTTTGAATGGCTCGCGGTCGAACTCGCAACTTAGCTGCCGGTTGTTTCAGTTCCTTCGTTCATATGCCGAAGCAAATTTCCTGCAATTCTTAAGGCGAAAAATCCACAAAGGAGGGCATTCGTATCCTGAGGTTCCTCTGTATTTCTCTTAACGTCCTTTTACATTTAAATTACATTGCTCTCACATTTTAACTTTGTTAATTAACTTTGAGGAAAGCACTCAAAGTGCGGAGCTTCTGCTTACTCTAACGTGTTCACCCTCAACTTTCTGTGAGTTTAGACACCCTTATCCTTATTATTATTATACATTATACGTCTGAGCAGGTGAGGGTTAAGGGCCTTGCTCGCGGGCCCAACTTGGTGATGCTGGGGTTTGAACCTGCGACCTTCTGATCAATAGCTTCGAAACCATTCAGCTTCCCCTGACTCCTATTTCTCCTTATCATTATTTCCACCGATTGTTCGGACACCTCGTACATACCATCATTTATCATCTACTGACAAACTCTTTTTCTCACCTCTAATAACCAACCCGAGCGAGTAGAAATGGCTCAATACCTCAATACTAGTTCAATTTCCCTCTAATGTTCAAACCTTGATTATCAGCTCACATCAAAACATATGCAATATTTGTTCATAAAAGCTAGACAGTAAGCGAGCTTACAGACTTCAGACTGTATCACGACAAAACATTCACACACAACAGCGCCGGCAGTGTCTCAGGTCTACTACCTTCCTTTACTGCGTCCCGGCGAGCTCGGGTTGGAGTTGCTGCTGGCGTTGCTGATGGTCTCCATGCGTGAGAGTTTGGTCTGCAGTTTGCCCGTAGCTGATAGCGGTTTGTTCACGGCTCCGAGGACGTTCGCCGATTTAGGCTGGAAAAGACAGGAGGGGATGACGACAAAGCGGGAATTATTAGGACACGCACCTGCATGGACTTTTTTTTTTTGTTTTGTTAATATTTCACTGTGACATTCGGAGCTTCAAAAGAAACTCCCTTTTTTTCCAGGTCAACAGTTCAGTTCTGTTGGTGGGAACGACATCACTGATAAGAAAACAGTCAGACTGGTTCAAGCTGCCAGAAACGACAGAGTAAAACCAAACTGAGGGAAAATGTGAGTGATGCATAATTTAAAATAATGACGGTCTACAGGATCGGTTGCTAAAGCGCTCGAAAGCGGTTGCTAGGGCGTGGCTCGATAGCGCCACAACGATCCTGAGAAACTGATTGGTTGCCCGAGTAAAATGAGCCACCTTATAACACACTTACTTTCGCTGATGTAAAAATACACGTCGCTAAACACGACACCATTGTCTGAATCTATCTATCCATCACATCTTCTACTTATCTCTCTGTTCGGCTTTACAATGTTCGCCCTCTTTCCTCTCTTCCTGCATAGTTTTTTCCTTTTGTATTTCGTGTCTCTCTCTCCTTTTTAAAACACGTTCATTAAAGTTGTGCTGGCAAACTGTGCTTTGTTTTTGACTCAATTTGTTTCCCTTTCTTTTCATCCGCCCCTCCACCATTACCTTCTCTCTCTCTCACATGTAATCTGTACATTTAATTAGACTGTAAAGTTGGCGTGTATGTATATCGAAGATATTTGCAAAATAAAATTTTTTTTTTTTGGGTTGGGGTGACGCAAGATGAGTAACAGAACATCAAGATGATTTTTTGAATTTTTGTTTCTGTTTGTTTGTCACATAAAAACTAGAGCTCGAGGTAACAAATAATTTGAATGAAAAACACCCCGTATATCATAAAAAAACAAAATATCGACCTTGAAAAGAATAAGAATTAGTTCATCTCAAAATCCAACAGATGGCGCTGTACATTTTTAAATATGTGCGAGTGTGCGATTGAAATATACTTAATAAAAGTAATTTCACACCTTCATTCCACGCACTTCACAGTAACGCGTAAAAAATGTTAGTTCGTTCTAAAATTCAACAGATGGCGCTGTAAATTATTATTTTTTTAACGTGTTAATGAGTGTGCAATTAAATTCCACGCGAACAAACAAAGTCTTGGGTAACTGTATATTGATCTGGCTCTGCTCTTTTTTTTTTCTTCTTTTTTTTTTTTAAGTGTTAAAAAAAAATCAAATCAATTGTTAAAAATCAATATAAAAAAAATATATTTAAAAAAGTGACATTGCATGTTTTAATAATTATTGTGACCCGTCACTGTTCTTAATCAAATTACTTCATGTCAGAAATGTCTGTGCATCGTTGTGGAAAAAAAAAACCATTCAAAGTGAAAATGAAAACTAAATCCGGTTAAAAAAAGAAAAAGATCGAAAGAAAAAGACAGTAAAGGGACAATATAACAGATGGATCTGTACCTTCCCAGGGGTAAAAAATGACTTCATCTCAGGAGGAAGAAAATTTTTCGTGTTGCTGAAATTCTGCGAGGAAGAAAAGAACAAAACAGAGGTTTAATGATTATGTAAAACAGCAATTAAAAGGAAAACATCTTGTACCAAAGTTAACAACACTGCAGTATTATTTTAATTAGTTTAGTTACTGATTTAACATTGTACAAAACCAACTTCGGTACTTAAAAAAAGAAGAAGAAAAGAAATTAGTTCATGCTGATTCATCATGGAATGCAAGTGATAACAGAAAGTAATTTGTTCCGAGCCTTTTTCTGCGACGTTATACAGTAAATGGTTGTTCTGTCAGCATTCTCTCTTTTATTTCAAGATACAAAAAAATTGCAGCTCTTCACGTTACTGAAAAACCGAGAAGTGTGAGGAAAACTTTCCAGTCTTAGATCTTACTGATCAGAGAGCCGACACCGGAGACCCCTTCGGAAAACACTAAACAAACACTCCTTTCCTAATTACGAACAAATGAATCATCACCATCACCCGACCAATCAGAATCAAACACGTGGAGTGCGTATGTGTAACCGGTGGAGCTGACGGTGCCCCACCTTGTCGGGTTGAGTGAAGTAGCGCGCAGGCAGCACGGGGTCTTTGGGTGACTCCAGGCTGTACGTGGTGCTCTTGGAGATGACGATGTTCATGGCTACGTCGCACACCGTGTAGAGTTTCTAAGAGGAAAAAGGAGGTCAAGGAGTTTTTAGGAACATTATGAAAAGTAAAGCATCGCGGCACGGACACGCCATTCTTCATTAAAACCAAATCAGGTCTGGTCATGATACGATGAAAGAACAAAAAAATAATAAAAACTTTGATGCGGTCACACCTCGTTTATCTTGGGATCATCTGGAGACTGGCCGTCTTTCGTCTGTTTGATGTTCTCTACCATTTTCCTTATGAACGCGTGACTGTTGTTCTCGTTTTTCGCCATCAGGATCTCCAAAACAAACCACAAAGCTCTGAGGGAGAGAACAAGGAGGAGAAGAAAGAAGAAAAAAAAAGGTAATTTTTCCAGCAATAACACCAGAGCACTCGCGAAATCAATCTTATTTTTTTCATTTTGAAGCACAGAAAAATCTGTAAAAGCCCCCTCCTCCTCTCTCTCTCTTTTCAACAGAATGGACGTGACTCACTCCTTAATGTCTTTGAGCTGCTCTATGTCTTGTACTTTGACATAGTCCGGGTCGTGAGCCAGCAGATGGATGGCATACGGCACCACGTATTCCGGCAGGAGGGAGATCAGCTTGTCTGCAGGAGACAGACATTAAGTATTATTAATATTATTATTAACAGCATCATCGTTTTAAGCATGATGAATAAAATCGGTCTGCTTTTCCAGGAATCGATACTTCACATTCTCGGCGAAACACCGGTATGCCGAGCGAGTTGCGGAGCCGCGCACTGCACACGTTACGACGTTACGACGATTAATTTAGCGTGACAAAGTGACGGGTCAAAACATCTTCCAGGCGATTAGTTTTTATAGCAAATTCATTCGTCTCACTCTGATCCCATGCTTTAAACGCTACGGACAAGATCAGTGGAGGTTGTTACTCTATTTATTACCACACACACAACACAACTACTATTAACACACATTTCATTTTAAACCAGCTCTGGTATTAGGTTAATATCGCTCGTTTAATATCGATGGAAGGACTCCTAGCGCTTTTGTACATAAAAGTTTTTTTTTTCAACACTTCAGGATGTGTCGGTAATATCTATATTCTATTAAAATTATCACAACAGTAGCTACGTTTACACGCAAAACATGACTTCAAATTCGATACCTCAATCTCTGAAGCGTTTCCAGAAATATATAAAAGTATTTTATCATTAGGAAACGAGCTCGTCCCATCACCAGACGATCCGACAACCCTTAATTTCGAATGCTTTATTCAATTAAATCTAATTGGGAGATGGGAGACACTTCGACACTCTCACATCACTCATGAGCGTCTGCGAGCTCACACAAGCGGGAAGGAGCGGATAGTGCCATCCTCCCACGGTGTGTGAGCGAGCAGTTAGAAAAGAAGTGACTGGATCGCGTCGTGTCACGTGTCTCAGAGGAAACACGATAGGATTCGCCCTCTCTGGATGGGGGAGTGTCTTAATGATGCGTAGGAATCAGATATAAGGAGAAAATCTGGAAATTAAGAAAATATTTATTTAAAAGAAGATTTTATTTTAAAAAAAAAATAAATAAATTTTTATATATATATATAAACAATATACACTCACCTAAAGGATTATTAGGAACACCTGTTCAATTTCTCATTAATGCAATTACCTAATCAACCAATCACATGGCAGTTGCTTCAATGCATTTAGGGGTGTGGTCCTGG
>JAQQZT010000003.1:4524798-4537768 GCA_030068275.1 Clarias platycephalus | reverse complement strand
TTGTTAATTGGTGATTTCTGAGGCTGGTGACTCTAAATGAACGTCTCCTCTGCAGCAGAGGTCAGTTTTGGTCTTGGATTCCTGTGAAGGTCTTCATGAGAGACAGTTTCATCATGGAGCTCGATGGGTTTCACAAATGCACTCAACACAATACTGTTCTTGTAAGAACTGATTCCAGAACAGCTGACTCTTGTTGATAATTGCCTAATGTTATGTGTGTTATTTCATATTTATATAAATGATTAATTAGTGCTCACTGTTTATTGATTGTTTTGCGACACTGTTCATAAAAGGAACCGGTTCAAACGTCCTGTGTCTTTGATGTCTCTCACTTCAACAAAAACTTCATCTTAATGATCTTTAAAAAAAAATTAATAAATAAAAAATAATAATAAAATCCCCTTTACCCTATTATTCTTGAGGAAATTAGTTGCTTTTGTTCTTCTCCTTCTTATTATTACTAACGTCATTACTTAGAGAAGGTCATGGTGAACAAATATACTGTAAGTTGCCTTCATGCAGCTACTTGGTGATATTATTTGCTTTTAGTCTACTGTACATCAATAAGTTTGAATACCAAATGGGCGCAAACACGATGTGAAGCGAAATAATCGCCATGTGGATGTTTAATCAAATCGAGCAGCTCTGATTGAGGGATATAATAAAATATCATGGAGGTGAACTGACACAAATCCATTGATTAAGCCTAATCAAAATAATGGTTCAGGCCTGATTTAGGAAGTGGTGCTGTATAAAACAGAGGATCTGGGGACAGGGTCATCTATTTTTTTGCACCTCACTCGAATCACGCCAAATTCACCTTCAGGTTTCAATCTTTTCAAATGAACACACTGGGAACACACTTTTGCCTCATTTATGCAGACACGCCGCCACGTTCAGTACATGTGTGGCTACAGGAAAATGAGCCATGTGATCTGGAACATGCTTTGCTGTTTAAAAGTAATCCATACAGGCACAGACAGATATAAAGAAAATCAGTCTACTTTTGTGAATCCGGCAAAATGAAAAAAAAGAAAAGAAAAAAAAAAGCATTTGACCTTGCCGTGACCCTGATCTGTCTGGATCAAATGCAAATCCTAACCAATCTGCTGGTTACAGTGATAAAGCGATACATGAAATATACAAATACATGGTTTCAGATATCAGGCAATCTTATGAGAATCTCGAACGCTCGGACAGCTGCGTACAAATAAATAAATCTTTTTTAGAAAATATATTACACAAGTGAGAAGTCATGTGAAATGAAATGAAAAAATATAAAAACAATAAGTGTTTTATGGAAGTAAAACTCCTCAAAAGAAAAAAAATAAGTTAAAATAAAACTTATTAAAATAAAAAATTTTAGAATTTTTCTGCATTGCAAATTTTATTTGAATGCAAAGCATTTATAATGCGCTAAAGTTTCAGCACTTGCAATTTATCGTTGAAAATGTAATTAAAGCATTTTAAATTCAATGCAAAAAATTTACCTTACTGAACTCCTCTTCTAAAAAAAAATACATACAGTGGAACCTCGGATTACGAGTAACACGGTTTACGAGTGTTCCGCAAGACGAGCAAAGATTTTTTAATACATTTTGATTTGAAAAACGAGCGTTGTCTTGGTTTACGAGCACCGAGTATCATGTATCACGCATGCGCTTCTTGTTTTGACGCCGAGCGTCACGTCATCACAACTGAGCCAACGGTTTTTCTCTCTCTTGCGCTGCGGAATTGTGGGTAATCGTCTCCCCTGCTGGGTCTTAGTGCTCGTCTCTTACTGATATAATCAACATTCGTGCACGCGTGTACTGTTTACTATAACACTGTGACCATGTGTGTGTAAAACATATTTTATTTGTGTTTGGAAGCGCGTGAGTACAGCGCGTGTACTGTTTCTTATAACACACGTGTGTGGGCGCGAGTAAAGCAAAAGAAATTCTCAAAACAGAGGTTAAAAATCCATTTTCTTTCTCAGTGTATGTGTGTCTGTGCGTTTAATAATTTAAAAAATTCCATTATTTCTTATGGGAAAATTAAATTTGGTTTACGAGTGTTTTGGAATACGAGTCCGCTTCCAGAACGAATTATGCTCGTAATCCGAGGTTCCACTGAAAATTCATATCTCGGTACGAATTTTCTCCATCAGACAAAATGTAAACGCTGAGATATCACCAATAATACAAAAAAGCACGATAAATCACGTACCTTTTTCAAGCTTCCACTGACGCAAACGAGTTTTGAATGGCTCACAGACGTTCGTACAACTTAGCTGCCGTTAAATTCAGTTCGTTCTTATGCTGCTTTGAAAAATTGCAAAATTAAAATTTTTAGGGTGAAAGTTTTTAAGGTAGGACAGTCGTACCCTGAGGTTCCACCATGTTAAATTTCAGGTTGTCAAAATTAGGTTAGAAAAACTTCCAAGTCCTTCAAGACACTTTTATGCTTCCATAGTATTTAAGGATACTTTTAAAAAGTATTAAAAATATTTGGATTTCAGATACGAACAATCTGATAACTATTGGTTATAAATCGATTTTATTTTACTTCATTTTATTGTTATACATGTCCATATATACCGTATTAATGGAAATATTAAAATATATTCTGTGCAGATTACCGTTATTCTGCGCTGTTCTTGTGCTTATGTTAATTATTAGACCCATTAACTGCTAATTAAGCATGTACAGTACGAAAGAAAAAATGGTGTATAAAATAAAAATATTGTGGAAAATAACAGGTTAAAAGTAAACAATATTGATGAAAAAATATATAGTTGAAAACTTGTGTAATATTAAAATTGGTTTGATGATTTCATAAAAAAAAAAAAAAAGAAAAGAAAAAACAAAAATAAAAAATATCAAAAGTATAGTGCGGTGAAAAAGTATTTGCCCCTTCCTATATTAAAAAAAACTTGCATGTTCTCTGTTGAAAATAATCTGATCAGTGGTGTGAATCCATACATTACACAAAAGTTTTCCTACTCATAGAAATGAAAAAAAAAAAATGAAAAAAAAAAGTGGTTGTTGATTTCTCTCTCACACACCAGGTTGATACTCAGATTCCCTCCTTTTCCTTGAATGAACGCTGACGGGGTGCACTTACTTTCGAAATGAATTGCGTGACGGTCATCTCGGCAGATTTATTGTGATCATATCGCATCATGGCTACAATCTACAGACACTGATGTGCAACACAAACACGGAGATGTGATAGAAGACTGTGAAGTGTCTGTAAATATAAACAGGAAATGAGTGTCGGAGCCAGAAGCTGTCAGATTCATCTCTCTCTCTCTCTCTCTCTCTCTCTCTGCATGATGCAGTTACCGATTATATCAGTGCCTTTTCCCTGCAGCTTCTCCATCTCTCCAGGGGCGGGGGAGTGTGTATTCATAGCTCTCTATATCATCATTATTATTATTCCCTCACACACACACACACACACACACACACACACAGAGAGAGGGAGAGCAGGAAGTGAGACAAAAACAGCTCCTGGATGAGAAGCATCTCTATGAGCACGAGCATGTGTTTAAAAACAAAAACGAACATCTGGTGCTTAAGGTGGTGTTTTTATCTCAGCATAAATACAGATGGTTTTTTCCCCCTTCTTTTATTTAAAAAAGGAATAGCATAAATTCTGAAAGAGAAGAGGCGAATAGAGAAAAGACTAAAAGAAATCTTCATGAAGCTTGTTAAAAGGGCAATTGGCAATTCTTCAATGCTTACATTTCTTACTCTTAGAAATACTGTGTTTGTCGTAGTTAAAATCCCTGCCCCGTCTGAAAACTGTGAAGTCTCTGAAGGGAAAAAAAAAACCTTACGCCCCCCCCCCCGTTTCTAAAACAGACTTCCAGTCTTAGACGCTCGGTTTGTGTTTGGCTGCAGGTCCTCTCGGGGCGTTTTCACATTAAGGACGACTGATTTGTAACGATCCACACTCCACCAGCGTTCAGATTATACCCTCGATATACCCTCGTCACTACTTCCTACTCCATCTGCTATGGCTTTGGATTGGCATGCGCTACTCGCACACAAAGATTTCGGTTCAGACAGACGGCATTGATGACGTGGCCTCCTTATCTGATTCGAGACTCCCTCTTCAAGACGACCCGGACACGGTTCCTGAGTGTGGAACGATTGCGTTCACACTTATTCGAAATGAACCAGACTTTGAGGTCAAGTGTCGTCAGAAACAAATCCCAGAGCCCTAACGTAAAAAAAAAAACACGCTTAGTTATTTTATACATCCTGAAGTGGAGATTCGTGAACACGGGCGGGAATCATATAAATGTCAAACCAGCTTAAGTGTTCAATAAATCACCACATCATATAATCCTTTAATACAAGTTGACTGATGACAGTATTATTGCCTGTGGCTTTGGAGCGGTGTAGGAAGGAGGGTATGGATTCATTTGTTTTTCACACTTGGATAGCTACCAAGCTTGAATATCACAAAGCCATCACTTTCTCATTAGGAGGAAATAAATTAAAGCTTGAGAAATTATTAATAATGTGTTTAAACACTCTGTTGAGATTGTGTGTCATTTGCTCACCTGAAATAAATGATTTCATTTAACAAGGGAATAAAAGCTGTCCAAACCTGCTTTGCCTTTTGTGAAAAAATAAAATGAAGGTTTTAAAACGGATTGAGATGCCGTGGCGTGACCTTGAACAGGCTGTTCATGCCCGAGAACCCTCCAATGAGGCTGAATTAAAACAATTCTGTTAAGAAGAGCGGGCCAGAATTCCTCCATAGCGATGTGAAGGACTCGGTGCCAGTTATCGCAAACGCTTGATCGCAGTTGTTGCCAGTTATTAGGTTTAGGGGGCAATTCGTTTTTCCACACAGGGCCAGGCAGGTTTGGACAGCTGTTCTTTTTCCCTTAAAAATGTAATCAGCATTCAAAAACTGCATTTTAAATTTACTCGAGTTATCTAGTTATGTGTAATATTTAACTATGTTTGATGACCTCAATCATTTAATGTGTAACAATCTACAGGTAGTCCTCGAATTACAAACGAGTTCTGTTCCGGAATCGCGTTCGTAAGTCGGATTTGTTCTTATGTCTGACACAAATATACAATGTAAAGCATACCGGTCCGCTTGACCAAATCGGTCTCCTTTCCCCATGTGGCCAAAAACAGTAATCACACCTAAGGAAATGAATCTCACATGGCGTGAAATGTAACAGTGTTGTCTCTCCGCCTTATTTATATAAAAATATATATAATTTCAGAAGTGCAATGCGGTGAAAAAGTATTTGCCAACATCTTATGTTTAATAACATGCATGTTTTAATACATAAGCGCATGAGCTAAAGCAGATTAAAGACCTCCATGAGGACTGTCTTTTTAAACCCAAACCCTGGGCAGTACACACACACGAGCAGAAAAGTGTGACTCCTGGGTGTCCGGTATCACTCACCGGTCATCGATACTGTTCTGGTAGTAGATGTGCAGCAGTTTGTCTTTAATCCACGAGATCTGTTTGGATGCTTCCTTCCCCGCCTCCGCCTGCAGAGCGTACTTCTTATAGATCTGTGCGAGACCCATCATCGCTTCCTTACGCACTCGCCACTGAAACACAGGCATGGAAACATAAATAAATTGATGATAAATAAATAAATAAATTGACATTGAACCAAAACGCCGAACAGAGTGGTCTAGTGGTCACGTGACACCTCCAGGGTTGTGGGTTTGAATCTTGTATCTGTGTGTGTGTGGGTGGTGTTGTGTAGAGTTTGCACATTCTCCCCGTGCTTGATGGCTTTCTTCCGGGTAATATAGTAACTGGACATGTGTCAAAGACACGTGTTCTAGGCTGAGTGGCTTTTCCCAAAAATCACCCTGCAGTGGGTTGGCACCCAACCAGGGTGCACCCTGCCCTGTGCCCTGAGCTCACTGTGATAACCCACGGACTCACACACTGCACATTATCTCTCCACACACACGCTCATACACATGGAGCCCACTCCGAGTAACATGTACATAAATAAAAGGAGATGTGTTCATGCATCCCAATAGAAACTCTACAAGGGGCATTTCTGAATTAATTATTAATTAATTAATTAATAGATAAATTAATTAATAAATAACTGTTTTGGACCAGCCAACCTGTACTTGAAATAGGCTATAAAACATCAGTAGGTTATCAAGGGATGCAACCCAAACATTTTAAGTCAAAATAGTAAAAAAGATGATAAATAAATAAAACAGTAATAATGTATTATTTTAACACTGTTACAGTCTAACACTTTGTAAATGATAAAAAATGAAGAACAATGTAAAGTAATGCTTGTTTGACAGGCAGAAACCGTTCATGGTTTCAAAAGCGGTATTAGAAGAGCAAACAGTAAAAGGATTACAGTAAGTCGCTGCCTTGTCCGTTCCCGAGAGCACGTTCGTAAGTCGGATTCGTTCGTAAGTCGGACAAAGTGAGGCTTATACACCGTTTACACGCATAAAAATAATTAATTATTTAAAAAAACACAAATTTTGTGTTTTTGTTCCGCATACCTAGGGACACAAAGGAGACGGCTGACCTTGTTTAAAGGCCTGCCATTTTGTCTCACAGCTGCAGTGGACTGAACTCTGCTTTGTTGGGGATTTTCCGAAACTAGGATTATTCACCATCGGGACAGCTTTACAGGACAGACATTTTCTTTCATCGTGCAATGGAACCAATGGAACCGGTGAGACAGACTCAGTCCTCCCGCCTCACACACACACATAAAATATATTGAACCTGCACACTAAAAAACATTGTATATAATTGTAAATATCAGTATCTGGTGCACTGCAGTGTCTATTTTTTTACAAGTACAATACACGCGAGCTACTTCCGTGACTTGTTCGTAGAACCGAGGATCCGTTCGTATCGGCGGAAATTCGTAACTCGAATGTTCGTAAGTCGGGGATCTACTGTATGTTGAAAAACTACTGTTCCTTAAAGTGATACTGATTTCTTTTATTCGCCGATGATTTTCTCCTTAAACTCACGACCGAATCCCACCTGCCCCACTCACAGGTTGCCACTGTTGAGCCTTAGAGCAAGACCCTTAACCCCAGCGTCCAGCACCATTTCAGTAAAAAATCGGGTTTCAACTGAAGACACTATTCACGATTCAGGATGAACAGAGAGGTGTACAGAACGAGAAGCGATTACGTTTTACCCCCAAACCCCCCCCCCCCCCCTCGCGGACGTGATGTCAAAAGCCCAGAGAACAGCTAAATGTGAGTTATGGTTCGATATATTTCATTTGGCCTCCTCTGCCTGGAGGCCCGAAGAGGCTGCAGATTAGATTAGGCAGAGAAATGGAGTGGAGCTCGAGAGAGAAACCTCAGAGCTAATGAGCTCTGGCCAGCCAAATGCACTGATGGCACACGGTAACAGGCTCTCAGCTCTTTGTTTCTTTCATTTTCTAAAAAATAAAAAATAAACAAAATCGATGATGGTAGAAATGGAAATGAAGCAAAAAAATTACAATGAAACACACCCTCTTGTCGAGCGTCCTCTCTCTGACGAAGTTTAGCAGGTGGTCATTGACGAGGGCGAGGTCCTTTTTCGAGGCGGTCACGATGGACACGATGACGTCATGCCGAATGGCTTCCTCTGGATCGTGGGATCTCACTTTCAGATACTCTGCAAAGCACAAAACAGTTATGTTTCGATTGTAATCACTTTTGAATAAATAATGCCGAGTTGGGAATAATATTATGTGAAAGAGAGAGGGGGAAAAAAAATAAACAGAGGATGCCAAATCATCATTTAATCCTCAACGACAAAAAACATACAAGATGTGATTTTAGATTTTGTGAAATTCTAGCAAAAACCTCAGAAAAGCAATTAAACATATGGATTAAAAACTTTTAGATAGTCGTTTCAACAGGAGGCACGGCGAACACTGCGCAAAAACGTGTGCGAGTTAGATTTCGGGATAAATAAGGCTTAATAAAGTAAATAAGGTTTAATATGTAAGGAGTTTGTGTGCTAGACATGAATTCATTACAGAAAAAAAAATCAATTAAAATCCAATAATCCAAGGCAATATTGTTTATATATGTTAATATATATAAACAACATATATATTTTTCATTTGAATATTTCTTTTTTGTTAGTGTTTATATAAAAATATAAATTGTTTATGTTTAGTAATACGAGTGTTTATGATTGTAGCCTGTTAATAAGGTTGTGTGTGTTTTGTAATAATTTATTTTAAAAGTCTAATTATGAATTAAATATCCACTTAAACAATATTGTGGGTTTTTTTTTTCATTGTTGTGGAAGGAGCAATGGTTTTGCTAAATTAGTTTGAATTGAATTGTAAAAAATTCCAAAAGATTTCTCACTGAATCGCAATACGATTCGAATCGGCACACAGGTATCGTGATGATATCGTATCACTTCGTCCCTAGTTTAGTTTTTTGTTGATTTTTTGTTTTGTTATTTATATATAAATCTTTTTTTTTTTTTTTTTAGAATTTATATCTGTATATAAGGTCTACTTTCTCTGTCTGTTCTTAACAACAATCTACTAAAAACAATCTATAAGTATATAATTCATACAGTTGCGTCTATATACAGTAATTGATATAAAATAAATAAAATTAAATTTTAATCACATTGGACAAAAAAAAAAACAAAAAAAAAGATGTAATCACTGAAATCTAGCAATGAAAGCAAAAAAAATTTAATAACACCGCACAATTTTTAAAAAAAGATTTAAAAAAGATAACAAAACCCCATATTCCTCCTAAGACGGATCATACTCATCCCACCCACGTGACTCGAACCACCTCTCAAGGCGTCACACGTCTCTCACCTGTGAGATCTTTCGCTAAATCCGGATGATTCATCAAGCAGTGGCTGGCAAACTTCACGCACTCCAGTCGAATAGGAACGTGGATATCGTTGAACCTGGGAATTGTTTAAAAACAGCAGCTCAGACGAGGACGGATTTTAATTTGTTAGATAATTACAGAACGGTTCTGTTAATGAACTGATAGCGACGATGCGGGACTGGACGAGGAAGCTTTACCTCCCGAGGTAGCACTGCCACAGAGGCTTGTTCTGGGACGCGAGCTCCGAGTCCTTAGCGCCAAACATCTTGGCGAGCAGCTTGACAACTTGAAGCCGTTCATCGTTATCATTACTCTGTATGCGCAGACACACACACACACACACATCATTTCTTTCAGAGCTGATGCCAAGTCAACTAATTCTCTTGTGATGAGTGAACTCATTTAGTCTATTCAGCATTTCTGTTATTGCATTCTGAGTAAAAAAAATTATAAAATAAAAAAATCTCAACATCTGCGAAAACAATAAAAGTCTAACCAAAAAAAAAAAAAAAAAAAACGATAAGGCTGATAGACCTACAAATTATCATGAAAAAAATGTGTTATTATTAAAAAAAAAAAAAAAAAAAAAAAAAACCGGCCCGTTGTTGACCCTTGGAATTAAAATATAAGTGAAGGTGAAAAACCTGACAGCCAACATAATGCTAACACACACACACACACTAATCAGTGTGAAACTGGCAGTTCACACACAAAGAATCATGGATTAATTCTACATTACTGTATGTGTGTGTGTGTGTGTGTTTGTGTGTGTGTGTGTTCTCCATGATGAAGAGCCTCTGATAAAAATAAAAAAAAAAAAAAGCAAAGAATAACAATAACACACACCATGTTCTGCGGCGGCTTATGTGAAAATAATACACACCCCGGAGAATGTGATCAATGTGTTCTAGCGTTGTTCAGAAAAAAATAAAACAAAACAAAAAAGAAAAGGCAGGCTCGGGTCTTGGTACGTGTACAGAACAACATTTAAGAGAGAAAGGCTTTTAGGTTTTGCACAAGGAGCCGGTTATGAAGCTGCATTGGTTACGGTGTATTAACACCTATGAGCAACTCAGAATTTCCTTTCTTTCTTTCTTGTTTAACGCCACGCCATCTTCCACAGGTATATTCACGGCGAGAGACAGTTTTTGTTATTTCATTATTAAAACTAGATAATTTTTTTTCTTAAGAACTTCAGAACTAAATTTGGATTTACGTGTTTAAAAACTTTTGTCAACAGAATAAAAAGTTCCTCACAGGAGTAAAAAAATTTGTGTCATTATTAAAATACGTTTTGATGGACAGAAGGGTTTTACATGATGATGAACACTGTAGTGAAGTTTCTCGTGATTTTCTGCATTTTATATAAAATGTCTTGATCCCAACGATTATTAAAAGGAAATGTACGCTTTGTTCCAACATCAGGATATATTTCACGTAGTTTTCGTATTTCTGATGCCATTTATTTCTGATGTATACATTTAATGTTGATTTCAAATCTGTGAGCGGAATAGAGAGAGAGCATTTGTGTCTTTTTGTCTGTTTGCTCATTTCCAGGGACTCACGGGTGTCCAGGTCTCCAACAGGAAATTATGTTAAAAAAAATTATTTGATTGTAAAAAGAATAATTAGGATTTCCATGCTTGTTGGATGATCCATTTTTATATCTTCAAATGCTTCGAGACATGATTATCATTTAGGGTTATTATTAGGAAATCCTTTCGTGATGTCGATTCAATGAACTTCAGGATTTCACCTTTAGCTTAAACTCTAGCTGAGGCAGAACGGACAGCAGGAGGTGACTGTCGATGTTGTAGAGCTCCAGGATTAAATCGAACACGTGCTCCGACAGGTCGCTTACTGACGTCTTCCCCAGCATCAGCACCTGGTTAAAAAACTGAGGGGAAAAAAAGACAAACTTCAAACACCTCCATCTGTCACTGTCAGAAAAAAAAAATCTTTATAAATCATGATTTTGCAAAAGTTTTTTTTTGCAATTTGGTTACAAGGCTTTGAACCTTTAAAAAAAATTCTTTTCTTCATTACATTTATTCAACATCGTCACAACTGAATTGAAAATGAATGAATTATTTATTTATTTTCTCCCTATTTGTAGTCGTATCCAATTCCTCCCCGTCACTAGGGGGCTCCCACATTAAGCTACTACCACTCAGTCGGGAGGGCCGAAGACTATGACATGTTTCCTCCGAACCGCGTGACGTCACTTAGCGTTTTTATTTCGAACTGTTTGCTCACATAATTTGAAGAAAGGGAAAAAAAAAAGGTTTTTAATAATGCGCGAGATTTTTGATAATTATCAGATACTTCTGTCGTGGTACTCTTCGCTTCTACGCTCTGTACAGAATCATTTATATATGAAGCTGCCCAAGTCTGTTCTGGTCCGGTTCATCTCTATTATAGTGTACATGTAAAGAATTTGTGGTTTTTCACAATTTGTGGTGCTCTAGGAATGTAACCCCGCAAATTTCCAGGGTCGACTGTAATTTTATAGTAAAACAAATTTCTTTATATTTCTCAAGATTGATATTTATTCCCAAATTCTTTATTATTTTTTTTTACCAATAGAACTGAAATTCTTAATAAGTATCAGCTAATAGTTTAATATATTCCAGATTTTTGTTTTAAATTGATTATTTCTGGATAACTGTATAAAATGTCTTACATGCATATAATAAAAACCTGTACATTTCGGACTACCAATATTTCTGAGAGTAGCACATTTATGATGATGGCTCGAGGTTACGGTCAACGCTCGGGAGCTGGATAACAATTCGAAACACAACACTGAATGATGCAAGAGAAAGCCAGTGGCGGTAAACCCCCCCCCCCCCACACACACAGACTCACGTTGGTTATATAAGGCTCGATGGCCTGCGCGGTTCTCTTCAGCAGCGCTTTAGCCAGGTCGTACGCCTGCTTGTTCAGATTCTGCAAATCAAATTATTTCACAAAAGGTTATCATTACACATGGGGTGAAGGACAGACAATAGACGTGGCTTTTTAAATCAGTGTGTTTAATCCTTACTCAACAACACAATCACGAATTAGTATTTACACAATTAAATTGAATTTTATTTCATCTGGATGAGACAAGACATTGAACAAGAGAAAGGTGGACAGAATACAGATAACAGAACAAGAGGTGAGTTAAACAAAAAAGTAGAAATTTATAGAATAACAAACAGAACTGATAAAAAGGTAAACAGGACAGGAGTGATGCTGGACTTAATGATGATAAAAAATAAATAAATCCATTAACTGGAAAGAAATAAAATGCTACATGGAGAAAAATGTCAGTTTTTAGAACGTCAGTCAGAAGATAGAACAAAAGCTGTAACATGAGACAGACAGAATGTGAAAGCATGAAACAGACGGAACATGACGATCAAACAAATCCTAGAAAAGGATAGACGGAGCAGCTCGAACACTTTAAATTCTAGACCGTGAGAACGCTAGACAGGCAGAACGGTGTGAGGTGAGGAAGAAAACACCAGAAAGAGCGACAGACTGGACTGTTAGACTGCAGAATAATAACATGTTCTACTGAGAGAGAACTGGAACTCAAGTGTGATAGAACACCAGGCAGAGAACCATGGAACATGAGACGGACGAGACACGAGAAAAACAGAACTGTAGAGTAAAGTACACTAAATAACAAGAACACTAGGGTTCTGTCTGCCTCATTATCTTATCTATTGTTCTTCAGCGTAGGGTTCTGTCTGTCTTGATATTTAGTTTTCTTTAGAGTTCTGTCTGTCTCGTTATCTTATCTAAAGAGAAGGACACTAGATAAGACAGATGGAATCCTAAAGAGAAGAACACCAAGTAACGAGACAGATGGAATCCTAAAGAGAAGAACACCAAGTAACGAGACAGACTGAACCCTAAAGAGAAGAACACTAGATAACGAGACAGGCGGAACCCTAAAGAGAAGAACACTAGATAACGAGACAGGCGGAACCCTAAAGACAAGAACACTAGAAGACAGGCGGAACCCTAAAGACAAGAACACTAGAAGACAGGCGGAACCCTAAAGACAAGAACACTAGAAGACAGGCGGAACCCTAAAGACAAGAACACTAGAAGACAGGCGGAACCCTAAAGAC
>JAQQZT010000003.1:4490914-4508486 GCA_030068275.1 Clarias platycephalus | reverse complement strand
TGATTTACGAGTGTTTTGGAATACGAGCCCGCTTCCGGAACGAATTATGCTCGTAATCCGAGGTTCCACTGTATTTTATCTACAGTTTAGCTTGTAAAAATATACTGTATATTGTTTTTATTTATTTATTTACATTGTCTTCTGTGTCTGTATGGTCTGTGATTATGTTCTTTTCTCTTATGAGAAGGCTCACAGGAATTCATCACGATGTCCACACTGATCGGGAGCTCGAAGCGATCCAGCATGTTCGCTATCGTTTCTCTCGGGACTCCGTGATGATTCCTCCTGGTGACACGAAGAAAGGAGTTTATAGATTAACACATAATAAACACTGTAGTTTAAAATAAACTGTATATTCCCGCTACTAAAAACACTTTGAGGATTGTTCGAGCCAAACCGGGACTCGTTTTGATTTGATGAAATGTCTGGTGAATGAAGATGTGAAAGCAATAGACATTTACAGAAGACGTCAAGCACAGTACGAGGATGAGACTCTTAGCTTTCGACCAAAGTTTTAAAGAATGGCTGTATGTCCATGAATGACAATCCTGGCCGAGCCCACAGTTGATGGATAACTTCTCATTGACTTGCAGAAGAGATGCATCTGTCTGTGGGAACTGTACACTCAATCGTTCACCATCACCGCTTGCAAATTACAGAAACTCGGCTGGAAGTTACTGCCATTTCCACATACTAGAGCCATTAAAGGAGTTCCTGGGAGGCAAGCGTTTCAGACGCGATGCAGGCAGTTTGAACGCGGCTCCGGTATAGTGAGAAAACTTTCTACCTTGATGATACCCAAGAACAAGTGAAAACACTGAGATAAGTGCATTAGTGTAGCAGAGGATTATATAAACATATAAAGGGAGATTTTACTCTGTTCTGTTATTCTGCACAATAAAAAGCCCCGGTTTGACTTGAACATCCCTTGTAACTTGCTTAGCAGCCATTGAATGGGAGAAAATTAGGTTTAGCCAAAAAACACAGGTAAATAATGAATTAATCTTTTTTTTTTTTCTTATAACATTACTGTATATTTTGTTGTGTGATCAACATTTGCACACGTAGTAGATGTTAGAGAAGTAACACGTAATGTTTTAATTACATTTTGCTAAAATTAATGTAACGACTCGAAAAAAGGATTCGTTCATTTTGCTAAACGAGACTCAAAGTCTGTAAATTGATCCGAACTCGACCCATCACTACAAGATTTCCTGGAATGAAAAAACAGTAATAATAATTACCTACAGGTGATGTAAGTTTTGCAGAAACAGTGACAGTTGAAGTTAATCCTTTCTATTTCCAAACAAATAATTTTAAAAAGGAGCGTTTTTGCGCGACACCATGGTGTTTAATCGTCTTTTGTTGCAATTGATGTAAAGGCTAAGATCCTTGTACTGATGAGAAACCTTATAAATGCTCGTTTGAGTTCTGATGAGGTGTAATGCCTGCATTGCTGTTAAACTGCCTATAACTCTACTCAGGGTATGGGCGTCTCACCTTTCTAACTCGACAGGATCACATTTCCAGCTGGTCTCCGGTTCAACAAACTCCACTCGGTACCCCGTGTCTAAAGCCTACACCGTGAGAGAAGGAAGTGATTAAGGTACTGACACATACATTAAAAGCAAGCGAGCCCAGTGTGTCCTCTATAAAAGCTGTATTCACATTAAAGTACCTCACCATCGACACGTACGGCTTCATTTCCCAGGCCCGGAGGTTGGTGTTGTCAATAACCACCGGTGTGCGTCGATCCAGGATGGCTTGTTTGGCTGCAATCGAACAAAAAACTCATCAGCTCAGCTTGAAGCATCAGCATGGAGACATGGTGACTCGGTGAACGCACAAGCCTGGTGCGGGATTTTCTTCAGGGATTGGGCTTGTCACTCACGCACCTCTGTTTTGATTCCAGTCGTGCGCGGCTCCGAGCAGAGTCGGGTCGAAGCGGTAGCCGTCATTCTGGTAGAAGTAATCGTCCGTGCTGAGGACCAGTCCGCTCGGGCTGCTGGAGGATATGTGCCTGAGAAACGCACAAGCCTCTGGGTTATTACAGTAGTTAATAAGTGCTTATACACACTCGGCTTTAGATTCATCAGGGTGAAAGGTGAAGATATGGGAGGAGATCTAGACAAGTGTATAGATGAAGATGGAAGATCAAAGACAGATCGATATATAGAGAGAGATAGACAAGAAAAGATGCTGAATGTTGGCTAGTTGGATGGATGGCTAGCTATATACATCGACAGACAGCTCACCTGGCGAGAGTGGACTTGCCGGACCCTGGGAGTCCTCTCATCATTATCAGCACTAAAGACGGCTCACATTCGTTGACGTCCTGATAATTCCGCTCCTCACTCTGTTGCCTCTCAATCTCTCCATACGGAGCATGTGAAGCAGGGCCGTGACATGGAGCGGGTCTGACATCAGGACTGAAAATGAAGCCGCTGTTCTCGAGCGAGCCGTACCGCTGTCCCTGAGGCGGGCCATACCGCTGTCCCTCAGGCGGGCCGTACCGCTGTCCCTCAGGCGGGCAGTACCGCTGTCCCTCAGGCGGGCAGTACCGCTGTCCCTGAGGCGGGCCGTACAGCGGGTGCGCGGGATTCTCAGGTCGAGGAGGAGGATAGAAACGGAAGCTTGGTGGATGAGGAGGAGGAGGACAAGGAGGAGGACGAGGAGGAAGCTGCCACTGATTGGGATAGCTGTGCGAGTTTGACCAGCTGCAGCTCGTGTCGTAAGACTCGGGTCTCCACTGTGAGGCGTCCCTGTAGTCTGCGTGTGGCCATGGAGCCGGGTACGGCCTGTAGGTATTCCTGTGACTATTCACCCTCTGTTTTAAGGCTGAAGGGTGGAGTGGTGGAGAGCACAACTGAGCACGCTCAGTATTCACATCTACAGCGTGAGAGATCTGAGATCCACGCTCGTTACTCCCGTCTACAGCATCTCGCTGATCGATTTGAGCGATCTCTTTATAAAAATCGCTGAGTTCGTCTTCTATGACAGGTTCCGGTCGACACGTCGGCCCGATGAACGCCACGCTGCTGACGCTTATCTCTTTAATCACCTCTTCTCTGCTTCTTCCCTGCCCACATTCCCTCTCCTCATCTCCGTTACCCGTATCAAGGTCCTCAGGGCCATGATTCGCCTCCACCTGCTGTGCAGGAAGGCCAGGATCAGGAGCGTCCGCTGGAGACGTCCTGCTGTCGATCACAGTTTTGGAAAGGCTGAGCTGCTGTGGATCTTCGACACGTCCACTTACAGGTGGAGGAGAAGATCCAGCTGGATTAACATGAGGCATCTGGAGAGAATGGAATAAAGCGAAATAACCCATTTATAATCAGGTTTATGTGCTTCACTGTGATTAGAGATTTTATTTTACTATTCACACTTCACATAGAGTCAGAGAGTATTTAGGACACAGCCATAAGCACTGTTTACACACACACACACACACACGCTTAAATCACATCCATCTATGAAGCTTTGCCTTTTATAATAAACTATATGGTTGTACATATTATACTGTAATTATTTAGTATTTACCTAAAATATAGAAAGTCCTTCAGCAATCATCTATATTCGTTGGAAAAACTGAAATAACCGTTAAACTGTCGAAATTAGAATTGAAACAGTCGAAACCCCGGAAGTTGTTTTCTTCGTGGGTATGAGTGAGTGAAACGCGACTCTACACTGACATCTGGCGGATCTGCATGGAACAGCAGACAGTATACGCCGTATTGGTCGAGTTTTGCTTTTATTGGCATGAGAAATATTCACATTCGTACTGCCAAGAAATGAGTCACAATAAAGTTACAGAAGTGGATAGATAGAAAGAAGAGAGAAAAGAAAAACAGAATAGTAGAATGAAGAGTAATCTATACATGTAATAAAACTGTAAAGTTGGCATGTCATGACATTAAAAATATATATATTTGTAGGCATGTGAGACGAGTAATGGAACACATCAAAATGTTGTCTGTTTGTCTGTCTGTTTGTTTGTGCAGGCATTACATAAAAACTAAAGAACAAGTGTTAATGGGGTTTACACATGTGTATTTGGCAGAGCTTGAGGTAAAATGTAGCGTTTGTTTCATCGCAATCGTCCCACGTGAAGATAAGATATGCTAGTTTGAAAGTTAAATATAAAACAGTAATAGTTTCTTCCAAAATTCAACAGATGGCACTGTGCATTTTTTAAAAACGTCCTTATGAGTGTGCAATTAAATTTCACGCGAACAAAGTTGTAGGACATTCACACTACCACCCCTATGTTTGACTGTTGGTATAATGTTCTTTTTATGAAACACTGTGTTAGTTTTATGCCAGAATTAATGGGACACACACCTTCCAAAAAGTTAAACTTTTGTCTCATTGGTCCACTTGGGGATAATTAAGATATTTTTCGGCAAATGTGTGATGAGCCTTTATGTTCTTTTTGCCAGCAGTGGGTTTTATCTTGGAACTCTTCCATAGATGCCATTTTTGCCCAGTCTTTATCGTAATTGAAAGATTTTTGACAGAAAGTTTATAGATATGGAATTTAAGCATGGAAATAATTATATATCATTATGTAGTATATTGTTATGTAGATACAGTTACTCAATCTGACAAAGTCGAATGTTGAGTAAAAGTGACTCATGTCATGGATAAAAACATGGAAAAACCCTAATAAATCACACACACACACACACACACACACACACACACACACACACACACACACACACACATGGAAACTATATATAGTATAAGGTCTATGAGTTTCCAGATTGTAGTAGTTAGAAACAGGCTTTAAACAAACATCTTACACAAATAAGCTAATCATCATGGTTGTGCTGTGGCTCAGCGTGTGTGTAGGTTTTACGTAAGCAAACACATGGAGCTGCCAAGTGAGGTTTGGGATGTGAGTTTAGTGCAGTTTCTGGGAAATAGCTGATGTTGTGTTACTGTAATGTCACACTGGCAAATGCAACTTACAGTAAATTATTATTTCACATCCAAAGCAAGAAGCCTCAAACTGAGAATAAATCAGATTCCTGTCTTAAAATCGTGAATCAAGATGATCAGCCACATGAGTACAGTATGAATGACAAAATCCTGAATTAGCTTCAGAAAAAGTCCTGCCGGATTAGACAAAGGGTCATTAAAAAATTCTCCCATAAGGCTGCACCAGGCTATTGACTGTTAGCAGCAGTAAAACATTTGAATGGTGGAAATGTTTTAAAGAAGATGATCCGTGAATGATGATTCTGTCTGGTGTAGCTCGGATCCCACTGCAGTCATTCCAGTTAACATTTTAGTGGAATGCTCTCGGTATGTTTGGGCCAATAAAGATGTTCAGCCTTTCAGACATGATTCAGGAACTCTGATCATGGCTTTGCCATACTTCGAAAATTTTCTACCTTGATGGTGTCCAAGCACTAGTGAAACGCTGGGATAAGCGCATTAGTGTAGCAGGGGATTATATAGAGAAATAAAAGGAGTCAACACTAATAACTGTGTTCTGTAATTCTGCACAATCAAAAGTCCCACTTTGACTTGAACACCCCTTGAATTAAAATGACATCCAATTTTATTAACTCAATAATGTCAACTATATCTATTTTTTAGCTATAGATGATTTAAAATCTAGGAAAAATGTAGATGTTGTGAAAAACTTTATTTTCTTTTAATTTAAAAAGTGAAGCTTTCGCATATTTTAGATTCATTACTGTACATGTAAAGTGATTATTTTAATCCATTCAAGCTATTTCAAGAGCTTCACAAGAAGTTGAATGAGGCTGGAGTCTGTGCATCAAGAGCCACCATGCACAGACAGGGGCTACAGCTTTAGGTATCAAGGTGTATATTGCTAATTTCTATTTGTGAAATAATAGTGTAAATTTAAGGCAAAATTTAAAGCTTAATTAATAGGCATTTATTTTAATATGTCCAACTCAACAATCTTATATGTGATATACAGAGAGCTATTAAGGTATTATAGTGAAATTTACATGGCCACAGAATAATTGTTTTAGAAATTATTAATTATTATCCTATAACAGCCCTTTGGTGTGTGCTTCTTTCATGTCCTTTACTCAACACAACACCTAACATGAACTATGTATAATATAAAAACGCCACTCTTACATTTCTGTAGGTGGCAGCATCCACCTTGTCCACCTCGTCCCCGTTATTCTCTCGCATCCCAGGAAAGTCATCCTTTATGGACCTGGGGTAGCCCTGATCCATCGTGCCGATCTGTTCATTATAACTGTGAATTAAATCAAACTTACTGAGCTGCGTATTCTGGACGCACTGTACAGTAATATCGCATTGTTGTGCTGGAAACTAAATGTAAGATAAGAAATTGAGCTCAGCTCCAGTACTCCTCATCAGTGAAGAGCAGCGTCTATTTTGTGGATGGATTTAGGGAGTCCCAGGCTGTGGATGTTATTTGGGTAGCCTGGGAGTGAAATTCTGAAAATAAGGGCACTGTACTCTCAGACAATATTTACATTGAGTTTAATTATACACAAAATAATACATCACTACATTCATAAGTGCTAAGAAAACTTGATTAAGAGAGAATTAAACAAGGTGATTGCAACACTATGTGAAATGCATCATCCATGCAGGAGCCGTGGAATGAGAGTGTATGAGGGCAGCGAGGAAACTGGGGCCACACAGAAACTGATGAAATAGAGGAAAATCAAGATATTATGAATTGTAGAATAGAAAAGTCAACCAAAGTGGCACTGTACTGCATGTATGATTGTGAATCGCTCTCGTGTGTGTGATTCTCTGTTGATCAAGTTTGTTAGCCACTGAGTGTTCTTATGAATCTTAAAAGTGCTAAACTCAATGCAAATATTTCAATAGTCACATAAAAAATTTGGAAGTACAGATATGTCCCTCTGTGGATCACTCCACTCACTCCTTCTTTAATGCTCCAGGTGGTTTGTAATTTCGCTGCAGTCTGTAAACGCATTTGATTGTTGATCTGTTCAGCATTGTTATGACTGTTCCAATTATGATCCCTTCTTGTGCGTTTGATTGATGCTTTCATTTCATTTCAACTGGATTATGCAAATGTTATTTCACTTAAAGAGAAAAAAGGAGCATCGTGCCGGTGCGCCCTGGCCACAATAGCGGTTTTTAGCTGTCTTGTCAGAGAAAGGCTGGAGCTCAGTGATCTTCCACAGAAAATTGTTTGGAATCTAAGAGTGTGAGAAGTGTGGCGTGAGTCTCACGCCCAGTGGATGAGAGCTGGCTCTGTTAATATGACTACAGTGGAACCTTGGATTACGAGCTTAATTCATTCCGGAAGCAGGCTCGTATTCCAAAACACTCGTAAACCAAACAAAATTTTCCCATAAGAAATAATGGAAACTCAAATAATTTGTTCCACAGCCCCAAAAAATTTATTCATAAAAATAATTAATACAAAATATAAAGTAAAAATAAAACTAATTAACCTGCACTTTACCTTAAAAAAAAAAAGTTAAAATAACATTAGCTGATATTATCAGTGTAACATTTAGCTCAGTTAATGGTGCTCAATAAATTATTAGTGTGCACAGGAGTGGTAATTATAGCTGAAATAATTATAATTCTATTATTATGAATCCTGATAACCCATAGAGTACATTATGAGAAAAAAAAAACACAAATCGCTGAATATGATGACAATGTCTTTTTCTGGGTTCTCATAAGCTTTATTTTCCTTGGGAGTTGAGGCCATGTAGATTGAATGAGTGTGAGCTGAGGTTCAGTGAACTGTGGGTGCACACGCCAGAAATATTTGCCAGTAGAGTAAAAACATTTAAATTGACAGTTAAAAAATAACAAAGCAATGATAAAGTTGTATTTTGTAATGAAATGCACCGGACTTTGAAAATTAGCATTTCTCTGTCACGGCATTGATGCTTAACTCAGGGTCACATTTCTGAGGATTTGATTTAATTTTGGGTTTGATTTTCCCTCGATCCGGGTTGGCACCTGAGAACAAGCCAGAATTGCAAGAAAATGGATTGGCGTACAATTAAAATAAATATTGTATATTCTTCCAGAGGTTATATCGTAGCCTCCAGCCTCTCATATAGAGTTACCATAGAGTTCTTGTATGCCTTTGATTTTATCTTTAGACAGATGAGTGGCGTACAAGTACATCAGAGAGCCAGGATCGTGAGAATGAGCCATGCTGAGAGATTGACCAAATTCATGAGCCGCCACTAAGAACAGGTTATACGCTGCAAGAGAGATCAGACGAGGTCATTAATGCTTAGCGTTTAAATGTATATTATTACATCTGAAATAACACACCAGTCTTATACAACCATGTACACACATTCACACACTCATTTACACCTGGAGGCAGTTCAGCATAGCCCTTACACCTACTGTTGGTTGGGAGTGGTGGGACGTCCACTTGTGAGGGGGGCATGGTGGCGTAATGGTTAGCACTGCAAGCTTGCATTTCCAGGGTCAGGGGTTTTATTTCTGCCTCGGGGCTGTGTGTGTGTGTACAGTATGTGTGTGTGTGTGTGTGTGTGTGTGTGTGGAGTTTGGATGTTCTCCCCACACTTGGTAGATTTTCTTCCATGCTCTGGTTTCCTCCAGATTAGGTTAATTGGTGTTCCCAAATTGCCTGTTGTGTGTCTATGTGTGTGCCCTGTAATGGATTGGCACCCTGTCTTATCCCCTAAATCTCCTGGGATAGGCTCCATGTCCCCGCGAACCTGTACGCAATATAGAAGAATAATGAATGAATAAATAATCTTTCTCACTTTCAAACATTAAATTCCAATTTGTTTGGAAATAATTTTATAACACTTTCCAGATTGGTGTGCAGCAACAGTTGCTTCTTTAAGACCATTGCTGATGTCTTTCCCTCTTGGCATTGTGTTAACAGACACCTGAATGCAGAAAGCAGAAGTTTGGGCAGTTTGCTGGTCTGGAGCATTCAGGTGGTACATGTCAAGTCCACCTGAATGCAAGTCCATGTGAATGAGCTGTTATACTAGAAACAACAGCATATTAGAATAACTGCATTAATATGACTTTCAGCCAGCACCTTTACTTTGCCGTAAAGTAAAGATCTAAGAATTCATCACTGTTCAAAAATTACTCTTTTTAATAATCCACCCATTCTAACATGTATACAAGGGACCTGAATGGCCCTCCCATAATCAGTTTCTATTGTATGGTAACAGTAAATCATGCACTGTTTGCTTGTATGACTGACACTTCACATCATCCCAAGCTAATTATAATAAACACTTTTTAAAACATGGTCTCTAGTGTCAGTGAGTGTCACATGACCGAGGTAACGTACTGTAACATGACATAGTGTGTTTTTGGTCTTGCTTATAAAACTATATATAACAACCTATTAAAAAGTATAAAACTAAAACCCTAATAAAAAGTGTCATAACAGTGTACACAAACTGTTATAGGAAAACAGTGATAACAGTAACTCCAGTTTATCACATGTCATTGTCATTGATTATTTTCCTAGAAAAATGGACCCTTCAATTATTAATTCCTTACAGATTTCACATGTTTTTTTATTATGTTATACTTATCTAACTTGGTGTGTTGGCTCATTTTGCTATCACTGTGTATTTAGCTCATACTGTACTGTTACTATACTTTGTCCTTCTTCTGTTGATTGAACTTTTGATTAAAGGAAACATCTAGTAACTAAATATAAATACAAATGCATGACAACTGAGAAAAATAACCCACAGAGACAAAAATATTTATGTAAGAATTTATTTGACTTTTTCGGCCAGGATAATGTACTAATAAATAATACATTAAATATTCAATGTCTGCGAGTCAACGCAGAAGACTTAATTTTATTATCACATCCATATCAGATTTAAAGAAAAGACATTTCACAATTCTATTTATTCAACATGATTCCAGATCCATGAATCCACATGCATAAAACATAAAGTCAGTTTTAAAGCTTACAATGTTTTGTTTTGATGTCAGGTTAAAACAGCTGAGGTAACTGATGTCTTCTAACTGATTTTCGCCAAAGTTGTGTTATGTTACTGTAATGAAAATGTGACATAAGCTTACAAGCATCATTATTTAAAGTGTAAAAGGTAATGTACTACTAGGTACATTGTGGGTAATAACATGTAATTTTAAAATAAAAAAATATTTTAAAAAAACCTCAGCAGCAACCTCATTTCCCCCTCTCGTCTGTTCCAATCAACCTGATTCTCACTTGTTCATGCCTTAAAAGGATAGCTCTGTTTATTTTAAGTCTGTTTTAAATAAGAAATGCTGTAATTATACATTACAGTAGGTCTGGATCATTATAAATTTTGTCACTTGGAATGTGAGTACAATGTCAGTAATCGGGTGAAATTTCACAACCCTTGTTCCGTGCAAAAATGCATTCCATGTTCAGCTAAGGCTCATAAAAAACTCCTGCAGTCCCACTGAGCTAAATCGAGTTGGTATCTTTCAAAGTTCCAGTAGCTTTAGTACAAATTTTATTATTTTCTTTTCCTGGGAATAGGCATATGTCTAGTTCTGGTTAGTCAAACAGGAAAAGAAAAGAGAAAAATTTGTAGATAAAAGAAGACAAAATGTGTAAAAAAAAAAAAAAAAAAAGTCCTCCAGAAAGCTTGGAGAACTATAACTCAAGACTTCATTAAAATACAAGAAAGTCTAGATCTTTGTAAGCATAAAAAAATAAGAAATGAGGGGAAGCTCAAAACTTTTGCACAGTACTATAATTTTATGTCAATTCTGATTCTTCTTTGGTCAATTATGATGACATGTTGACATAACGTGACATCAAAACTGATACAGGTCATTATGACACCATGCCTATTGGGAATAAGATCTATGTAGACTTAGGTCAACTAACACTTTTGTCAACTATATTATGTCAAATGGACATAACAGACCAAGTAAAAACACCTGATGCTTAAAAGGATTATATACAGTAGCCTTATATTCTGTAGCCTTATGAACACTGCCCGTGCATACAATTTCCCCAAACTATAAATACATACATAAATAATTAGAATTGTCACTTTTTTTTACTGAACCAGCTCAGTAGATACAAATTCATTAATAAAAAAATTATCCATCACACATAAAATTAAGTAATAAAGTAATAAATGTTTTGTGAGACCTGTGCACTGTAAGAGCTTAGCAGTGCAGCAGTTCGTTGGCTCTCATGATGCGGACGACCTTCCGTCTATTGTAACTGTACTCATACTGCAGGTTCTCGTGGTACAAGTACAGGTATCCTGTTTAAAATGAAACACAGTAAATTAAATCAGACCATTATTACATATAACACTGACATTGTGTAAGGTGATTCCCTTTCATTTCCCTGTTTATTCATTATTTTCCTATAACCTGTTATGCCTTACACAACACCGAACATGAGCTACGTACAGCATGAAAAACGCCACTCTTACCATTTCTGTAGGTGGCAGCATCCACCTCGTCCACCTCGTCCCCGTCATTCTCTCGCATCCCAGGAAAGTCATCCTTTATGGATCTGGGGTAGCCCTGATCCATCGTGCCGGTTTCTTCATTATAACTGCGGATGAAATCAAACGTATTGAGCTGCAGGTTCCACAAACACTGTACAGTTTACAGTAATATCGTCTTGTTGTGCTGGAAACTAAATTTAAGATAAGAAATAATCTCAAACGAGCTCACCTCCAGTACTCCTCATCAGTGAAGAGCAGAGTCTTGCCCGTGTCAGAAATGTACACTGCAGCGTCTATTTTGCGGATGGATTTGGGGAGTCCCAGTCTGTGGATGTATTTAGGGTAGCCTGGCACCAGGGTGTAACCGTTCAGAGCCCACATTCTGATACCTTAAAAAATGACAATAAATGTGATTCAAGGAATAATATTAATAATTATGTGTAATATTAATAAGTACGAATCCATCCATCCATCTATGAACCTCTGTAGTAGTAGTGTATACACTATATAGTTATATATAGTGTTTACATGATAGTTTGCCACACATTGGCTAACATGCTAATTATTTTGTCATTTAAAAAAAAAAAAAACCTTGTATTTCCTTAGCTAGCTTGCTAGCACTCTTTGCTAATATTCTACTCAGTATAATAGTAAGCTTAAAGTCACCCTGCTTGCTATTAAACATGGACCCTGGTTAGCTCAGTGTAATGGCTAACCCTTTACTAGATAGCTTGCTAGTGAGTCTGGCTAATTATCTGAATTTCATAATTAGCTTAATGTATGCTAGCTTGCTGTTGAATGGTATTTGATTAGCATAATATCAGCATAATGGTGATTAGATAGCAAAGCCTAAAGTTAGCTAGCTTTCTAGCAAGCCTGGGTGCAAAGTTTTTAGCCTAATAATCACTAGCTTACCGCCTTTCAGGATTACAGTTAGGTAAATGTTACCTAGCATGTTATATCCAGCATAATGTTAGCTAGCTTGTTATATTTACTTTTAATTACATGATGTATATTATTAGTGTAACATTTGCTAACTAGGCAGCGCAATTGCTATCTAGTGCCATGGTTTAGATAGCTGTCTTGCTCAGTTCATGGTGCTAAGCTAATTCCTTAAAGTGTGCACTTTTTTTTTTTTTCCATGTGTGTGTTTAAGAGTGAAAATAGCCAAAGTGGTAATTATAGCTTAAATAATTATAATTGAAAAGATAATGTGAAAATACCGCTGAATATGATGACTATGTCTTTTTCTGGGTTCTCATAAGCTGCGTTTATTTTCTTCGGGAGTTGAGGCCATGTGGATTGAATGAGCGAGAGTTGAGGTTCGGTGAACTGTGGGTGCACACGCCAGAAATATCTGCCAAATGGAGCAAAACACATTTAAATTTACAGTAAAAACTAACGACGCAGTGATTAAGTTGTATTTATTGTTTGTGATAAAATGCACCTGTCTTTGAAAACGAGCATCTCTCCACGGAGCTCTGTCACGGCATCGATGCTTAACTCAGGGTCGCATTTCTCTGGAGCTTCAGGTTTGGGTTTGACTTTCCCTTCATCTGGGTTGGCACCTGAGAACAAGCCAGGATCATAAGAAAATGGACTGGTGTCGAAATTAAATAAAATGTTGTATATTGTATATTCTTCTAAAAAGATGTATCGTAGCCACCAGCCTCCCATATTTACCATAGAGTTCTTGTATGCCTTTGATATCATCTTCAGACAGAGGAAACCCAGTGGCGTACGCGTACACGGGGTACATCAGAGAGCCAGGATCGTTAGAATGAGCCATGCCGAGAGCGTGACCGAATTCATGAGCCGCAACTAAGAACAGGTTATACGCTGCAAGAGAGATCAGACGAACTCATTAATGCTTAGCATGTAAATGCATCTTACAGCATTCTTAATATAACATTAAACTGAGGTCCCTTTAATGCTACAACAATATACACTGCATCATCATATTACAAGTTATAATACAGTAGTATCTAATAGTACAGACCAAATATTTCAGAGTTAATGGCATATAAAATTAATCAACACTGTTTGACCAATCAGAAATGAGAACTGAGTGGCATTGAATTTTAGTGAATTTTAAAAGGCAGTGATTTTTTTTTTATCATTACAGTACTGTAACAGTTACCTTCTGAGTCTTTAGTCCACGTTTCATCCTCATCAAAGTGCGTGTCTCCGCCGAGGCCCTCCCCTGGTGGGTAAGCGTGGGCGAGGAGTCCGTTAGGGCCGTCGAATGGGTTGTGATCTCCGTGTTCTGTCATTAAAATAACATCAAGATGACATATGAAGAGAGGTCTACCAATAATTTTCTAGCATTTCTGTAACTGGACTGAATCCCTGTGAGGTGTGTCTACCTAGTTTCCCGAAGCTGATCATGATATCTGCGACTCCTTCATGCAGCCTCTTGAACTTTAGAGGAGTCACATCACTCCAGACTTTCAGGGCATTATGAATGGCTCGGTCAACGTCCTCCTTCTCCAGGTCAGGAGTGTAATTTGTTATCCTGTGTGATTATTGATAAAAGTTATTATACATCAAATACCATGCACAAAACATGACAGCAATACAAATATACCAAAAGCAAGACTAACCTGAAAGTCACAAGTGTTTTTTGCCATTTGAGCTTCCTGGGGAAGAGATTGTACTCTGCTACCTCTGGCACACCACATCTAGCCTTCTTCATGACATCCAGTGTGTTGTCATCCAGATTCCCCGTGACCTCTAGCTTGAAGAATGACTGCATGTTTCGGATCTTCTCAGTCATCAAGTCTGAAGATTTGGATTTTCCCATCAGACCCGGTTGCAGGCCATAGTACTGTCTGAGGTATCGCTAAACACCAAATAGAGGTAACGTAAATAAGGACCTTATTTTGTACAGCAAGCTTTCATGTTTCATATTAGTGCCTCCTGTAAAACTTATATGTCCGTGCATACCTAGTTTATAATATGAATGATATTCATGATACCATTATATTAATTGTGTTAATATATAATTATATAATTTACATTTTTATTTTTGAATTTTTTATTTTATAATTTGTATAATTATAAAGTCAATATGAATTAATGAAATAATAATTAAATATTAAATAATGAATGAATTGTATTAATTGCTTTAAAGATATCATGTTAAAGAAAAAAAAGAATTAAACAAGAATTAAGATACAGCTGCAAATGAAATTAAAGAAAGTATAGAAATAAAATTTAAAAAGGGAATTAAATGGTATAATGAAACAAGGTGTCATTTTTTAAAACCCTTTAAATAATCAGTAAAAAAAAAAGTTAAAGTAAATTTTTTAAAAAGAAAAAAAGTACACTTGTAGAAAAAAAATGCATTTACAGAAATATACAATAAAATATAAACTAGTTATATGTTAAATTAAAAATCATTATTATTTTTAAATTATCTATTAAGGTAAACTGTCAAATATTTGCAGTTATTGTATTATGTTCCAGATTTGAATATAGACAAATTTTGGTATTTCTTTGGAAATTTTTGACATTTTTCTTATTATTATGAGCTTGAACTTTTAGGCTTTATTTCTAAAGTTGAGCGAAGTTATCTGCCAAGGCGCTTCCTATTCTCAAAGTAATAAAATGTCTAGAAATTAGAGTCTCATACGCTGGTGTGTATACAAATCTGAATTAATTTATCATTAAATATTAATAGCATCTTTCCATCACTAAGAGTCAAAAAAAAAAAAAAGTAAAAAAATTTAATCATATTTTTGCCTTTGACTAGATAATAAAAAAAAATTGTGAAAAAGTTTTTTCCTCACCTCTCCTATCAGCCATCTCTCTGTCTCATCAGCTGGAAGAGGTTTCGTGAACGACTGTCCTACAGTCACTAATAGTATAGCTACAGCTATAATCTCCATGTTTACTGCGCCGTGTGCCGCTGTGTGAGTGACTGCAACTTACAAACTGGCCTTTTATACTGACCCGAGCGCTCTCCCACCTCTCTGGCACTAACATCGCGTGATTCATGTAAAAGTACCCCAGGCACTTCCCTCTAGCGTGAAAAGTGCAGGCGGCAGCAATGCTGTGGTTTATCCAGAAAAATGTTTGAAAAGAGTATATACAATTACATCACTAAACATTTCATATTTCTTTAAAAAAATGAGTTCATAGGTGTAGTACATTATATCTGTATTAAGAAAAGAAAGTTATGTTATGTTATTTATTTAGATCTCATTAGTCATAAGGCATTGCTTAATTTTCTAACAAAGTCAGCTCTGACAGTGGTGCACCTGCAATGCCTTAGGGTTTGAGTTTAGTAACCGCACACACAGGAACATTAATGACTCATAAACAGATTAAAAATACATACAGTGTATAAGCATTGATATGATATGTTTCTGTAAAGAGATGCTTGAAAATCTTTGGTTTTTATGTAAATTTCTTTTTTGTATCTCTAATTCTCACCCTGTGAACAGTTAATTAGCTTAGTTAGTGAACATCATAGTTGGGACATTTCTTTTGGAGCATTCAGGAGGCTTTTAAAGACATGTATTTTAACTTTTTGTGTAAGGAGTCACAACAGTCCAAGCTAAAACTGGAGCTTTAAACTTCTTTTAAAGTAAAGGACAGATGGATTTCCTGCTAATTAATAACAGGAATGATCTTGTCTTGGAGTTTGATATCATTAAATGTAACCATAAACTGGTTAAACATGTTTTAAGAGGTAGAAGATGAATAAAAAAAAAACACCTCGACATGTGCAGTTTAATTCCTGCCAGTAACAGTGTTTTCATTCCTCTTCTATCTCTTAAAACATGTTTATGGTTACATTTAATAATGTCAAACTGCTTGATCAGTTTTTTTCTGTATTAGATTATTTTTACGTAACGACCCACTCCAAATTTCTGATCTTCTGTGAATTCCCTTTGGCTTTATTTAGACAGTTCCCTAGAGACGGTTCATGATCCTGATGCCGTCTTCACATCTGTTAGTAATGTTTCCAGACAGAGCTACACCTCATGACTGTGAGGCATCACCACGTTGCTTTGAGTAAACATTGCTGTTGAATCCCTAATCCGGGGATTAGTAGGTCAGGGGTTATTGCATTTAAAATACTATGACTACCACTACTACTACAACAAGTGTTAGATTTACATTCCTCAATCAAAAACTGTAAATTCCTTGGATAGCAGTTATTGAATGATGTGCATTTAGATGAATAAATGAATGAAAAATGTGAAAATGTCAACTTGTTCATAAACTTTATCCAAAATGACTGGATTGAAACTGTATACGGTATGGTTTTGATAAAAGGTGCATCACTGTCACCATTATCCCCCAAGATCGTGGCTGTGATTCATTAAAAAGTACCATGACCACTTCCTTTCTTCCCATTGAAACAAAGCAAGAAAAAAACAAAACAGAGCATGGAATGACCTCAGGCAGGGGTTACAACATTTTGAAGTTGAATTTTGTAAAGTGGACAGTTTCTTAGCTCATGCTGACTCCTGCGTTATTCAACAAAACACCCAGAGACGGAGAGTTGGAATACACTCCTGGACTTTTTGCGGCTTGGCAAAGTAAACAGTGAAAAAAAAAATGCATCTCGACATTTTCTCAACATGTGGCCAGGTCTGGGATCACTTGACTGCTCGGGGTTAAAGGGAAGGAGCATCAAACTGGATTTAAAATGTACAATTTTTAAAGGATTTGTTAATCAAAAATAAGTTTAAGATTTATATTGCATTACCATATTTTTATATTGAACCAATATCAATTATATAGTACCAAATTTTCGATTAGAGCCTTAACCTATGATTTGGGATTTATTTTGTGTAACTCGTGTCTCACTATGTTCTGTTATGTTCCTGTTAAAATCATTTTAAAGCAAAACATATCATAAGAAAATCACTTAGAGACTATTTCTTTGTGTTTGATTTTCTTTGTCATAATCACAGTCCTAAAACAATGTTTTAACTTGCATTAGCCATATTGACGAACAAACAATAATCTTTTAAGCCTTTTAGACAAGACAAGACAAGATGGAAAGATTACAAACAATACTTAATGCATATTATATCTATCTATCTATCTATCTATCTATCTATCTATCTATCTATCTATCTATCTATCTATCTATCTATCTATCT
>JAQQZT010000003.1:4438811-4448941 GCA_030068275.1 Clarias platycephalus | reverse complement strand
AAAAAATATTTATTCCCTATTCTTTAGTCTTTTATTTTAAGGTCACGAGCAGTTGTCTAAGCATTTCACTGCATATCAGACTTTGTAAGACTGTGTATGTGACAAATAAAATTTGAATTAGAATTTGGAGCCTATCCTGGGAGACCGGGGTAGGGTACATCCTAAACAGGGTGCCAGTCCATCACAGTAAAACACACACATACAGTACACACACACACACACAGTACAAGCAATTTGAGAACGGCAATTAGCCTAATCTGCATGTCTTTGGACTGTGGGAGGAAACCCACCAAGCACCAGGAAAACATGCAAACAAAATCAAACCTGGCTGGGAATTGAACCTGGACCCTGGAGGTGCAAGGCGACAGTGTTAACCACTCAGCCACTGTGCCGCCTGGGCAATTATATTATTTGTGTCAGGGTTAACCCCTAGAGGGCACCTTGCGCCCAGAGACTCTTTGAGTTCTTTTTGAGTTATTTGGAACTACGTTTCCCAAAATGCACCTCGGTCAGGTGAACCGAGTTAGCTCATTAGTTCAGTTATAAATAGCCTGTTTAAGTTCTGTTTGTGCTGTCTTGCATCTGTTTTGTTCGCCTGATCTGTTTTGTCAATTTGCAATTGTGAAATGCTGTTTGGTTTGTTTTTGGTTCATAGTTTTGGTTTTGTTCATAGAGTCATGTTTGGTTTGTTCTTGTTTAAAGTAGATTTGTTTGTATTTTCTTTATATTATTAAAACCATTTAAAAGTCTTTACCTCTGCGCCTATGCCTCGCCTGCAACCACACCACATCCCTGACAATTTGTTGCAAATTTTTTAAATGGTAAGTTGTGAGTGGGTAAAACAATGGACAAAGGGTTTAAATTAAGGTTTATTATTCAGTTAAAAAAATATCTTTTCTTTCTCAGTTGTGAGATTTAGCACTGGTAACTGAGCACTGGTGTGTATTTCAGTTCAGTTCAGCGCTCACACTGTCGGAGTGACACTAATTACGCACACTCGTTGTTATCCTCGCCTCTACTCCCGTTATGTTTTATTGCATCTTTACTGCTCTCGGATGTGTTAATTACACATCGCACCTACTATTCCATTACTGGATTGTCCTCATACGCCGGTCCACTTTGTTTTGTAGGTGGCAAATGTCTCCGGGGGCATCTGGCTGCGCTGACCGGATGTGTCATATCTCATTTTCAGTAAGTGCGGAATGGTTTGTGCCGGGAGGCTGGAAAAGGTCAGATCAATGGAAGCTATTGTTGGGTGCCTCGCAGGTCCAGCCTCAGCGCACGATGAGTCTAATTTGTGCACTGGAGCACACACGGGCTTTATTATTGTGGTGGATTGCCCAATTTAGAACCATTATGTAATTCCAGCACTGTTATATCAAGCTTGAACATGTCCAGATGTTTATTGAAAACAACATATACACACTACAGGACACTGGACACGCTCAGACGAAAGAAGGTTAAATCTGGCATCCTAAGGGATTTTTCTTTTTGGTTTGTTACTCTGCAGGAACGTGAAGTTGGAACAGTCTGTATCTATAGGAAAGGGTAAAGCCAATGAAAAAAAAAAAGAAGAAAAAAAAATCCCTGATCCTTTAAAAATCATTTCAAAGAAATCATTAGAAGAAATTTTGCGCAATCTGGCAACCATTAATCTCCTAAATCCTCTCAACTGTTATGGTGGACATGCTCCAAAATCCCCCAGCTCCATGTTCGGGGAAACATAAGACGTCCATATGCGAGAACATTCTTGTCTATGGAGAATAATCATATGTACTGCTTTGGCAGAACTCCAAAAAGAGCACTGCGAGAACATTTAGAAGGGTTACCAAGGCAACCCCAAGAAAGTGCACGAGTTGGAAGGCACGCTGGCTCTCCGAAGGCTAATCTGCCAGGAGATTGGAGGAGACTCGACACAACGGCGTTAAGCAATCAAAAGCAGGGCAGGTTTGACAGGGGGGGAGAAAGGTTAGATCTAACACACCCTTAAGGCATGGGTGTGAAAGTGTCTATGTGTCTTTCCAGCTCCTCCATCAGATAATCCTTGATTATTTCCATCTATTAGCAGGGCATTGACATGACCAGGAGGCCAAATCAATGCTAATACCTCAGTATGTGAGATCATAGGCGTGATGGTCGAGGCGCTTCATATTAATGAGTAAACCACCTGAGGCATCTAAGCTTATCTAGAGTACAAGTAGACATGTATTTGCATTAGCTGAAATGAAGATTTCAGCATTTTGCTACATCTGTAGCAGATTAAAACACAAATTAACACAAATTAAAATCGACGCATTTATTTGTGAGCATGCACGAAGGCGACACAGAACTGTAAACGTTTCAATTTGAATTTGCTCCATACGGTTGCGTGCAAAAAGTTTGTGCACCCCTTGATTGAATTGTTTTTTTTCCCATTGTGCTCGCGAGATATCTCTGAACTTGTGGAGCGTTCAGAAGCACAAGCGGGTGAAAATGAATGAAACGAGAATAGTATTAGAGTCCTGGCTGGTTATAGAAACGGTTTGCAAGCTGTGATATCCGCCAAATGAGGTGTTACTGCGCAGTACTGATTACCACTGGGGTGGCCAAACAACATTACTACAAATAACAGTTATTCGTTTATTTATAAAAAAAAATAATAATCTGCTGCTGAGGTTGTGTTTATTTCTTTTCACTTGAATAGAAGCTACATTTTTACCAAGGAGTGCATAAACTTTTGCACACAACTGTAAAAATCACACAGATATTTATCGATTATTCATTTCACATTTGTCCCTAATCGTCCACGCACAAAACCCACACGCTACAGATGTGATGAATAGAGATCACATTTTAAATTAATACAATTAAACTCATTTTTTAAATTTATTTTTGATGCAATGACAATTACAATTACACATTATTAATTAGCAATTACCAATAAGATAAGCTCATGATGGAATGATTATCTTATGATGGATATAGACAATAAAGTCGTGTTGTGTTGTGCAGGATGTGTTGCAGCTAATACATTAGATATTTTATATAAAACGTCAATTAAAAAAGAAAAGTACTTAAGAAGAAAATCTTTTTGAATGAATTGAGAATTTCATTCATAGAACATCATCTTCAGAATATCAGAGCAACAGCCGGTGTGAAACTCTGACGTTTTTCTGCAGATTTGTGTGAATCACAGTCAAGGCTCTGGTGAATCGTTAGCCATCATTCAAATGAATCATGAGGATTTAACATTCATCATATTGTGTGTATGCTTCAGAGCAATAAGTATCACTTATTCACATATTACGTATGCAAACGTTTTAAAATACAGTATATCCATGAATGGCGATCTCGGCTGATGTGGCTCGGAGCCCACTGCCTTCGAACATTTATCGAGTGGAACACCTGATCCTTGAAAACTGACGGATAACACCAACACCACTTGCACATTCCAGAACCTCGGCTGGGAGTTATTGCCACATCCCGACCTCTCACCAAGACTTTTCCACATGTTTAGCCATTAAAGGAGTTCCTGGGAGGCTGGTGTTTAAGATGTAAAGCGTGTAGTAGACTCGTGGCTCTGGTGTACTGAGAAAACCTTCCACCATGATGGTATCCAAGCACTAGTGAAACACTGGGATTAGAGAAATAAAAGGAGTTTTTACTCTCATAGCTGTGTTCTGTTGTTCTGTACAATCAAAAGTCCAGAACTGACTTGGACGCCCCTTGGAGAAAGGGTTGAGATCTACTCAGGTCTGACTGAGATGAAGAACAAATGGCAAGTTATGCGGTGGACTGGAAGCATGATTTCTAAACAACTGGAGATTCCAAGATCAGTTGTAAGTACACGTTCTTGGTGGAGCCATCAAGGTCTAGAGGAAGACCCAGACTGTCTATCGGTAAAGACGTCATGACCGAACCAGAAACCGCTGAAGAACAGGTCTGCCGTGAAATGAAAGATGCTTGAACACCAGTATCATGCCAGAAGAACGGAAATACCACAAATCTACTGAAAAAACAAAAAAAAACATGGTGATTGAGGATTTGGGGCTGTTCTGTGCTTGGAGGTCCAGGAGCTTTAATGAAGACTGATAGCACCAAGAATTCCAATAAGTAACAGGATATTTAAGTCCCACATCTGGCTGACTTGTCTGAAGATGTATTTTTCACAAGATAATACTGTAGCTGCGAATATACAAAAAAAGCACAAAATCTGTGTTTTTTTTTAAATTTTTATTATTGATGATATCAGACTCCAGATTTAACCTGTTATGAAAAGCGCATTTATTTTTATAAACAATAATAATAATCATAATAATAATAATGAAAAAGAGCCATGAAATGTTGCGCATTCAGTTGATGCCGTGTTTAAGCATCAGTGACAGCTGTTCTTCTCTGCAGGGGTGGGGTCACTGTGTATGAAATTTGGGGGAAGTGGGGGGGTGCCAATACTTTTGGAAAACAAGGTTTTGCAGGCAAAATAAATGAATAAATAAATAAGTAAATGGAATGAAACAATACTGCATCAAAACATGATACAGCTCACACACACACACACACACACACACACACACTCACACACACACACACACGTGCGCAGAGACAGAACCTCTCTCTCATTTTCCCATCGGTGGCTTTCTCATAATTCCCTCCCCTCATCTATGTTCCTCCATCCCCCCATCTCTCTCTCTCTCTCTCTCTCTCTCTCTGTAGTACACCACGCTCTCAGCTCGTGTGTAGAAACACTCCATCCCCTCTGCCTGCTATGTTTACTCCAGCCTGCAAGTCACTGATGGCAGACTCAAGGTAGGATATTTTAACGCTAACTCAAAGCTTGTTTTACAGTATAACACACGTTTTTTTCTCTCTTACTATTTCATGCTTTTTTTTTCCCCGATCGAGAGCGAGAGAGAGAAAGAGATAATGGATGAGACATTGCCAAACTGTTACTGTGACACTTAATGGTGCATGAGTGTGTATGAGCAGCTGCAGCCTCTCTGTCTCTCTCGTGGTATTAAATATCATCATGAGCTGTGTGGTATATTGTTATAAAATCTTCAAATGAATCATTAGTCGTCATCACTGTATCACTGAGATCCAGTCTTTCCATTATATCAGGTTGAGCACACATACACACACATTGTTCTGCAGTTCTGCTCAGCACATGTTGTGCATTATAATATCCACTGTGTTAAAGTTGTACAGCGTTTTCACAGCGTAGGTGTGCGTTGCTTCACACCTGCAAAACAAGGTGCGACTGCATGTCAACATGCATACATGCGCGTTCGACGAGGTGTCATTTGAACCCCGAGAACCATGTTGCCTGGTTCGTTGAACAGTTTGGCGCAGAGCAACAAACCCTCTGCAGAACGTGCCAGAAATTCACTGCACAAAAAGACACATAAATGCTTCAATGTAGTGTCGTATTATACTGTATTTTAAACAAACCTGTTGCTCTATGACTTACAATTGAATGAGTTCTATTTCAGGTTACTCCAAGCCACTAGGGGCAGTGTGTAACATCAGGAACTCTTGTACAGTAGTTAAAAAAAAAAAGGCATACGGTAATATATAGTGCTATATGGTGCAGTATTTGCAGTAAATACTGTACGTCAGTCAAGCAGCCACCTGCTGTCTAGACGTCCTACGGAGACGTGTTGGCTGGCATGGTGGATAAGTTTTCCCTTGCCATGCTACGGTACATCAATCCACTAATATCAAGGGTTTTTCACACCACTCATGTTTCTTTTTACTTTGTTTGGAGTTTTGTTCGTCCCTCTTTCTGGTCCTTCCACTAGGGGTCGCCGGAGTGGATCACCATTTAACTTAGACACTCACTCTCACTCTAAACTGCTTATTCTGTACAGGGTTGCCTAAGGACTTGGCGCACGAGGCAGGGTACAACCAGAGGGGGTTCCAACGAATTCCAGGGTAGTCACATATATTCACTCACGCACTATCGGCAATTTGGAGACACCAATTAGCTTACAGTACACTGTATGGACACTGTCTTTGGTCTATAGGAGGAAACCGGAGTACCCAGAGCAAACCCACCACGCACAGGGAGAACATTCAAACTCCACACACACTGATTTCAAAGGCAGGACTCAAACCCTCGACCATGGAGGTGCGAGGCCACAGCGCTAACCACTAGGCCACCATGCTGCCTCCTTCCTAATCGCCGCTAGTCCATTAGTTAGTGTGTGAATTCCTCTAAAGCGGTTATGGAGGGGTCTTGCTCCTGCTTGCTGCATATTCTAGCAAACATGCTGCATCACAAGCAGATCAGATGTGTCCACATGACTGGTCTTTGATGTCTTGCGTTGCTTTTGATCTCGTCAGATGCTGTACTAATCCCATATTCATGCTGCCCATGTGCTGAATGCTGATGCACTAATTGCATGCTAGTGAGAACTAACAATAGTGCCCCACGCGCAGCTGTCAGGAACGTCTGGCGACGACGCATCACGTGCGGATAACACCGTCTACATCAACCCTTTGGAACCGTTCCACTCTGAGCCTGGATTGGACAGCGCGCGATTAGTAATCACAAAGCCAGCACAGCCAAATGGACTATCTGCATGGCACCTCGAGATCACAGCAACCTGGCTTCGTGTTCTAACACCCACAAGGTTCCCGTCTGCCTCAAACCAACCGAGCGAAGGTAAAGTCACGTCCTCAGGACGCCTGGTATCCTGCTCATGCGGTGCCGCTAAGAGAATGATAATAAGAGCGTGACTGGCGAAGAGAAACACTCGCTAATTAAAAGGACGTCAGCACAATGTTTTTTTTTTTGGAGCCATATTTGCATCCTTTATTTATTTATTTATTTATTTATTTATTCTCAACACACTTACTTTACCGTATGTCACGATAAAGTTTAAGTTTAGCACATTCCCTCTGCACAACTTTCCTCTTGTGACTAATTAAACTCGTTAAGCTGACTGTAGCACATGACTAAATCCAAACAAACTGCATGTGGCATCATTCCAAACAATAATTTAGTTTTTGTGTGTGTGTGTGTGTGTGTGTGTGTGTGAGTGATTGGGGGGGTGAAGGGATATGGTGGGATAATGGAAGCTTGAGGATTTAAATCATATTTGTTCAAAAGTGATTATTAAACAAACAAAAATGATACAAAAAGCAGTTCAAACACAATATTAAAAACTGAAAAGGCTGCAATGACCTGCTTTTATCACCTCAAATCCGAGTCTACCGATGAGTCACGCGTTGACGCACAAAGTGCAGACACGGATCTCATCGGCTTTCAGTACTGCGGGAAGCCCTTCATTAGATATCCTCACTTTCACCCGCGGTTTTTATAACGACTCCGCACTCGGTTCCGGGGGCCACAAATGTGCAATTTTTTTTTTCCCCAAACATACACTATTACTGGAAACACCTGTTTCCACTAATAAGCCTGCGTTCGTTTCTCACGTTCCCTCCGATTATGAAGAGCCAGAGCTCGTTAAGCCAACGAGGTTGTGTTGTGTTGCTCGAAAACAAATTCCTGTGTAAACCCAGTGCTCATTACTACATGACGGTTCCCTCTCTGCAGCATCATTACCGCTGCATGTGAATTTTATTTCCGTGTATTCCAGGTTTAGAGTTTGCTCACGTATTGTCCTTCAGGAACCGATCACGACTAGGCTGAACTCCGCACTGATTCTTTTCACAGCGAGGACGTTGAAGGCTTTTTCTCTAGTTGGAATTTCCAGCCATTTGAAATACTTCTTAGAATCTGATGGTTTAGTTTCTCACACTCACTGATATCGATCCAAACAAGAGAAAGAGTCTCAAATACGAGGAGCGTTCAAGTCAAACTGGGACTTGTTCCGTGCCGAGGTGGCTTGGAACCCACTGCCCACTGCAGTTATTAGTCCCGGTTTGACTTGAACGACACTAGCATCTTTTATAATGAATAAATGCGCTAAGCAGGAAGTTTTACTGGGTTGCTCTATAGTGGGACTCCAGCATTTTATTGTACTTTTTTGTCTTGGAACTTTCCATGCTGTAGACCTGCCATCCCTGAAAAAAAGGATGCACCATCACAGTCAACTGGTGCAACTATATAATTTCCCAAAATTATCCAAATGGAACAAACATTGAAAAAATGTTTTTCGCAATAAAGAATGCAAAAAAAACAATCAACAACAAATCTGCATTTCCACTGACAGAAAGTAAGGAATTACCATTAAGGGTGTGGCCTCAGGTCATCTTTTAGGGTGGAAGGTCAAAAACCAGAGATTACTTATGATGACAAGAAAGGGGCGGGGCTTTCACATTAGGAAATCTCTATCTTGGTTCCTAAAAGAATTTCTAATGGTGAATTGGAGGAAACCATTCTGGACACACGTTGATGAAATCAGAAACTTGAAACTAATTTATGTCAGATTCATGAATTCCCCATCTTGTCACGAGAATGCCAACTTGTTAGGACTCTGGGGTAAAAAATTATACAACACTGCTAAAGCCGAAAGGGTTAAGGGCCATGCTGAAGGGCCCAACATGACAGCTTGGCAGTGCCGGGGCTTCCAACCCACCAAGAACCCTAATACTGTATTAGCATTGTGATGTAGGTGTAATAACATTGCGGTGACGTCCACCTTCAGAACAGTGTTGTTTTCAAAAAGTAAAATGACGTTGCAATCTCAAAACAACAAACTGTCAACGTCATTTGGAGCATTTATATCCAAATTATTATTATTGATTAACAATGTCTGACCACATCCATGGTCCATAATGATGTTTCTAAAAGGGTTTAGAATTCCGATCAGAATTCACAACAGCTTCCTGCAGATCCCATGTCACATGACTCTTAGTGTTGTAATGTCACATCTGAGTTTCTTGTTCTTTCAGAAATATTACCATTACGGGTGCATCTTAGCTTCCAAATTGCTCTACTGTATTATGGTGTTTGTTAAGTTCTTCTTCTTATTTTTTTTTAAAAACCCTTTTAGCTGCATCACAATGTCATATTTCAGTAAATTGATGTTGTCTGCCATTTTTTTTTTTGTGGAACTCGTTGCTACAGATACAGTATGTGCACTCATTTACTAACCGCAACAGTGTGCCCCCTAGGGGTCCAGTACTCTCACTGCACTCAATGGAGGTTTGGCATTAATAATGCTTTGAAGTCTGCGATATCGTATTGTCATGTAGTCAACGTTGTTACATCGTCTGTAACGTTGAATGTTACCCCAAACGCCATAGCATTAATTGTTGATCCACCTTTAGTTGAACCAATTGTTGGTTCACATCATGCACTTTATTGCTTTGTTTCAGTTTCTGTCTTGTTATTGGTGTGCTAACCAATCAGATTCTTAAATAGGTTGTGAGTATTTTCTTGGAAAATAACTATTTTCTAGTTCTTGTTTGTTTTTTCAATTATGGATCATTTTAGTTCTAGTTTTTAGCCTTGACATATGTAGACTCTGACCATGAGTGTTCCATCCATCGATCTGTTATCTTTACTGCTTATCCTGTGTAGGATTAACGGGGAACCTTTCCCAGGGAACACAGGGCACATGGCGGGGTACACCCTGTATGGGGTGTCAATTTATCACAGGGCAAACCAATATAAATGTTAGATTCACTTAAACAAAGCACACTTGTGGTCCTGTATCTCTTCACTGACTGCATCGTACACACTGTACCCAGGATCTCATGTGTTTTGGCTGCAACTCCAGCAGACAAACGTGTAGTGAGGCTCAATATGCTCTGCGCAATGTCCTTGAGAACAGAGAATTTTGTCTTTTTATAATTTGCCTCCAATCAGCATCAACACAAGTCAAGTATTTCCATTTCACTGTAATCTGCATGACTCCAAGTTTTTAAGTGCTGTATCAGTCCTATAGTGGAGAAGAGCTTGCGTGCTTGGGTGTTTGTTCCACTTTACTCTTGGCACGATTACAAATCACTACTCTAATTTCTCTCGCGGTCTCCACTTTCTGACTCCAAGTTTTCACACAATGGAAACACACAGCATTTGTAATCTCATTCCACTTCATCATTTGCCAAATTGATCAAATCGTTTGCCAAATAAAGTGTTGGATAATGAAGTTTGAACATCATTATACACTCAACTAAAGGATTATTAGGAACACCTGTTCAATTTCTCATTAATGCAATTATCTAATCAACCAATCACA
>JAQQZT010000003.1:4426054-4438711 GCA_030068275.1 Clarias platycephalus | reverse complement strand
CTGCAAGATGCTATCCTATCAATATGGGCCAACATTTCTAAAGAATGCTTTCAGCACCTTGTTGAATCAATGCCACGGTGCTTCCTAAAAGACTGTTTTCTGTAACTTTAATTTCCGTACCTTCCTAAAAAAAAAAAAACACCCAATGTTTTAGAGAATATATCTAACTTAATGCTCATTAATTCCTAAAATACAGATGAAAAAAAGTGAGACTAGTAAACATGCTCTACCAAAACTGTAGATATTAGATTGACACACAAATATAAATGATTATTTACTTTAGAATCAGACTGCTGTAGTAAATGTCAATATCATTTCTATAGGAAATGGGGGCGTGGTGGCATCTCACGGATAGCGCTGTGGCCTTGCACAAGGGTTCGAGTCCCACCTTGTGGAAGGTTTAGTCTAAGATTTAGTCTAAATTTAGCAGATTAGGCTAATTTGCAATCCCAATTTACCCGAGTGCGTTAATGATTGGCGGCACGGTGGTGTAGTGGTTAGCACTGTGGTTAGGTTTGCATGGAGTTTGCAAGTTCTCCCAGTGCTTGGTGGGTTTCCTTTGCGTACTCCGGTTTCCTCCCACAGTCCAACACAGTCCAATGAGTGTCAATCTGTCCAGTGGGTCCCCCGTCTTGTGCCCTAAGTCTCCTGGCCCTCCGTGACCCTGAATGCAGGATTAAGTGGTATAGATGATGAGTTACAGTAGTGAGTGAGTGTTAATGATTGTGTGGGTGTGTGTGTGTGTGTGTGGGTGTGTCCTGCGGTGGATTGACACCCTGTCCAGGATGTACCCCATCTCGTGCCCAAAATCTCCTGGGATAGGCCGACAATATAGGATACGTGTTGCAGAAAATTAACTCAACTTAGATTTATCTACTGTATATAGCACTTTTAACAATGGTCATTGTAACAAAGCAGCTTTACAAAATCAAACAAGAACATTTTGGAAAATTAGTTGTGGAAATATGTATAAACCTAAATAATCATTTTGTTCCTGATCTGAGCAAGTTGACGGTGATGATGGCAAGAGGAAAAACTCCCCGAAATGGCAATAGGAAGAAACCCTGAGAGGAACCAAACTCAACAGGGAACCCATCATCATTTGGGTGAAAGCAGATAACAGGGATTGATCTGCAGTCATACTGTGTGTTAGGAGGCTGTACGTTCAGTATAACAGGAGACGTGTTTAAGTTAATATGGAGTCCAGTTTGTCATTAGAGGCTCGTGTACAAAACCGTTTCAGTCCTGGACTATTAAGCGAAAAGCCGTCAGAGAACAGCTGTCTGCGTCAGCCGAGTCCAGGACCGTCTTCATGGTCGAGAGGAACCGTGCCCAGTCACCACACGCATCAAAAGCAAAACACACGGAGCCTGCATGCGAGGAGATCTCTAACCAGAAGCGGGGCAGTAGGATGAGTCAGACAGGTCTGGAGGGCAGAGGCGGTCTGGGGTCCGACAGACAGACAGAGAGACAGACAGAGAGACAGACAGAGAGAGAAGGAATAAATGAATTCATATTTATAGCAACATCTTTATCCAGGGGGGAAAAAACCTTTATGCTGTAATGTGCAACTTCAAAGCATCAGCGAAGATCAACTTGATAGATTTTTATTAAAGCACTATTATACACCCAATGTCCCTGCTCTTAACAGAATTCTTAATCTCATGCCTTGCTCTCTCACTTTTCCTGCTTTTTATATACAAATATAAAAATATATTCTCTGTACAATGAGAGATATGGTTTATTATTGGTTAGTGTAGTTAAGGTTAGGATTAGATTGATGTCAACCAAAGCATTAATTAACTGTGTAAATAATTAACGGAGGGTCCTCATAAAGATAAAATGGTGTGTGTGTGTGTGTGTGTGTTTTTCTGAATGCTAATGGAAAATATCTGCAAGATCTGAAAAGTCACCTCCGCTTTGTATTAGTCAAAATCAATCTTCAAATGTGTGTGTGTGTGTGAGTGTGCGTGTGCGCTCATATTGCAGTGTAAAGCGTGAAAAGTGTGACCGTCATCTGTTACTGAAAGATCTGTGCTTGTGAAGCCCTGCTGCATGTGACAGTCCTGAATGTTAGTGTCTATTTCTGAACATCAGAGGAAATCAGCAGAACGGCGCCCTCCGAGGGTCTGCGTGGGCGTGAGTAGAGGCTGTGCACGCTTCTCTGCACTCATACCGGACGTGTACTGTACGTGTGTACACTTAGAGAAAACTTATGAACTGCAGAAATTTTCTGTGAAGTGAAGAAGTGAGGCTTAGACAAGTTGCAATATTTGCACCGCAAGAAATGTAGCATCATGTTGTAAATAAATTTATGCTAGGATTTATTGCTCGTGTGCTGCATTGAACAACAATTAAACTAACAATCAATATATGACTTATTTCACTTTGTTGTATCCAAGCTACGGGTAAAATTACAGCATTTGGCAGACTCCCTTGTCCGGAGCAACTTACATTTTTATCTCATTATTTATTTGAACTTTAATGATTAAGGGCCTTACGTACTCAAGGGCCCAACAGGGGACCCTAGTGGTGGTGGTGGGGTTTGAACCTGGGACCCTCCAGACCATAGTCCAAGCAGATCCGTCCAGGAATTCGGTGGATTCTAGGGATTCACAAGGGTGAGCGCCTTCTAGTGGAATATTGCAGGAAAAACAGTCAGAATCCCTACGGACTCGAGTGACTCAAAGGACTCGGGTCGGTTCAGCGACTGATTCAGGAGGATTCGATTCAGATTTCTCATCTCCGGTTCTGATTCTAAATCATTAAGGGGAATAATCTGTGCTTTTCCTCTCCCTGCAGGAATTCTTGGTTGTCAAACCATTTTGTCAGTGTTGCCGTAGCAACACTACCGACACTGGAACACTAATAACATCAGGGGGTTTCTGAAAGTAAATTTAAAAAAAAAAATGACATCGGACCAACGTCGACTGCTTGATGGCAGAATAGCGTTGAACGTGACCCGAAGACAATGTTGGAAATAAGACTTGAAAAATCTCACCGAACTGAAACACACTTTTACCTCTCTGTCTATTTTTCTCTTTCTCCTCTCTGTCTCACTCTTGACATCAGCATAAGGTTAAACCTGACAATGTTGAAAATATGACTTTAAAGCACCCTTCATTCTTCTCTCTGTCTTTTTCCCATGTCTGTCTCTTTTTCCACTCTCTGTCTCTTTCTATTCTGCCTTATTCTCCTCTTTGTCTCTTTCTGTCCCTTTTTCCTCTTTGTTTTTCTCCTCTCTCTCTCTCTCTCTCTCTCTCTCTCTCTCTCTCTCTCTCTCTCATCTCGCTCACTGGACATCAGAATAAGGTTTAATGTCACAATGTTCAAAAGATGAACACCCCCCCCCCCTCTGTCTTTTTCCTCCTATCCCTTTTTCATCTCTCCTCTGTTTCTTTCTTTATTCTATTTTTTTCTTCTCTGGCCCCTTGCACTTCTGTCTCTTTCTCCTCTCCGTCTCTCTTTGTCCCTTTCTCATCCCCGTCTTTTTCTCCTCCCATCTCTTTTTCTTCCGTATATTCCCCCCTCCCCGTCTCTCTTTTTGCCCGTCACTGTCTCGTTCTCCTCTCTGCCTCTCTTTGTCCCTTTCTCATCTCCAACTCGTACTCTTCTGTCTCGTCCTCTCTGTCTCTCTTTCTCCTCTCCACCTCGTTCTCTTCTCTTGTCTCTTCCTCCTCGCCGTCTCTCTTTTATTGATTTAAAACTCGGTGCGTTGAGATTGCATGAAGTGTGTGCGAGAGTGTGTGTATCGTGATTTTTACATCGTGACTTCACGAGACGTGAATATCGAAACATACGATACGAACAGTAGTGCAGTAAAATAGGAGTAATGATGTGGCTGCAGTCAAGACACCTGTTTGTCAAGACCAAAACTAGGAGGATCAAGACATGAGGGAGTCGAGAGTGGAGCCATAGTGACGCCGACCTTCATGTTAAAAGTTCCAGAACTGTTATTTGAACCTAATCATGACTTATAAGTGAGTCGTGTCTGTGTGTGTGTGTGTGTGTGTGTGTGTGTATATGTGTGTGTGTGTTGATTCCTGATTGGTGAGTGGAGGAGATTTTTACACAATGACTCGTGAAGGTGTGAACAGAGAATAGAGTTTATATTCCGGATTGGAAAAAGATCATTTACTTTCTGAACAGGTACGTGTTGGTTCGTGAGTGAGCGGTTGCTGAAATGTTGCTTCGGCACGAAAATGATCCTATTAAAATGTGTAAAAAGGAAGAACAGCACGGCAGAGGAATAAGGAACGAGTGTGTGGGTGTTGTGCATATGGTTACTGAATCTCTCTCTCTCTCTATCTATGTGTGTGTGTGTGTGTGTGTGTGTGTGTGTGAGGAAGGAGAGTGGGTGGTTGTGTGGGTGTTCTGAATATTGGATCTGTGTGTGTGTGTGTGTGTGGGGGGGGGGGGGGGGTGAACCTAATAAATATTTGTATGTGAATACAATGGCAGCTTCAAATAGATGGATTTAATTTAGAAACAAGAGAAGCCGAGTTAAGAAAGAAACCCCAGATGAATAGAGAGATAAAGACCGAAACATTACATTATAAACGCCGGAATAAGAAGAGAAGAAGAAACTAGGGGACTGTGAGAAAAGAAAGAAAGAACAGATAAATAGGTCAAAAATGAAGAAAGAAGGACGTAAGGAACGTACGCATGAATGCAGAGAATCGAAGCAGAAGTAAAGGGGTGAAGAGAGAGAAATAAACAATATAAAAGGATGGAGGACAGAAATTGTACTAGAATGATAAATAGATGAAAGGAGAACAGGATAGGAAAATAGGGAAAATGAATGGGGGAATAGGATGCACAAGCAAGGTTGGCAGATGAATGGGAGAAGAAGACGAAGACAGGGGAGCGTGAGGACGGGGCAGGTGAGTGAGGAACGTTGATGTCAGAAACAATAAGCAGATGAAGGGAAGAAAAGGTGAAAGAGGAAAATGAATGAAGAAGAGGAGGAGTACAGTAGGAGGAGACAAGGGAAGTGAAGTATGAATGGATGGAAAGAACTTGGGGAGGAAGACAAATGATGGGGCGACAGGGGAAATGCAGAAAGTGAGGAGGACAGAAAGAATGCAAGAGGCTGGAGGACATTAGGAAGAAAAACTGGAATGGGGGACGCATCCCTCTCTTGCTGTCCCTTTGTCTCTTTCTTCTGTGTCTCTCTCTATCTATGTTCATTGCTGTCTCTTTCTCCTATTTGCCCCCTCTCTCTATCCCTCTCTCTCTCTCTCTCTCTCTCTCATTCTTTTTCTCCACTTTTTCTTGTCTCTTTTGCTGTCTCCTCTCTGTCTCTATCAGTTCAGTTAATGCTTTATTGACATGAATGTCACTGTTTGTGTCTCTCTAGATTTCCCTCTGTCTCTTTCACCTTGGTTTCCTCCTCTGTCCCCTTTTGTTTGTTCCCCTTTTTGTTTCTCACTCTTTCTCCTCTAAGACTTTTTTTGTCTCTCTCTTTGTCTTTTATGTCCATCTTTTGTTGTCTCTTTCTTCTGTCTGTCTCTATCCGTCTATTTCTCTGTCTTTTACTTTCTCTTCCTCCTGTCTGTTTCTCTTTTATTCCTTCGGGATGGCAACAGTATCTTCACGCTATCTTTGATTATTTTCCTAAAGCTGCACTTTATAAAGAGGTATAGGTTGTTAATAACTTTTTTTTTTTAAAATAATTTAAATATGACTCGTCACTTTGAGATATAATAAGAGATATAATAACCTGTGCTTTGGTTGTGCTACTTAACACACATTATTTTCAGGCTACACTAATCACTGTTGATTAAAAATTCATCTTTCTATTTGATTATTCTATTCATTTATGTGATATTTATGTCCTGGGCATTTGTTGTTTCACTGCCTGAGTGTGTTCACTTGTTATGTGTTTGGCTCCTGATTATTTTGCCTTTTTATCTCCTCTGTGTATTGCTAAGTCTTACTTATCCATTATTTAGTATTGCTGTGTTCTTCTAAGAATTTCAGGCGGATTTACAAAAATCACCCGAACTCTGATCGTACTTGTAGTTATTGTGTATACTGATGAATGCTAAATGATTTCTGAGCCACCTACAGTACCGTACAAGGTAAAACTAGCTTCAAACGTGAGGAAAGGTGATTTTGCATCATGTCTAATATATATGTCTAATTATATAAATAGAATTACAGGAAGCCCTAAAAGTCTCCATAAATAGGGGAAATTAAAGTTTTAAGCAAAATGAGGTGAATTGTTCATACTTGAGTTAACCAATGTGGCACAGTTGCATAGTCTTATCATTTCATACAAACTTAAATAATTATTTTGATTGGGTAAAGCTGCTTTACAAATTGAATTGAATTGAATTGTGGTCAACACTGTTGCTGCGCATCTTCAGGGTCCAGGGTTCGAGTATCGGTGTGCGTGAAATTTGCATGTTCTCCCTGTGCTTGGTGGGTTTCCTCAGGGTGCTCCGGTTTCCTCCTACAGTCTGAAGACTGGGCTAATTGGGCTAATTGGCGTTCCCAAATTGTCCCTAGTGTGTGTCCGTCCTGTGATGGATTCGCACCCTGTGCAGGGTGTACTGCTCCTCGTGCTCAAAGTCTCATTGGCCCACTTCAGGCCCCCTGCAGCCCTGTACAGGATAAGCAGTATAGAAGATGAATGAATGAAAAAATCTATTAACAAAGGCTTGGGGGTTATCAGTGGATGCTGAGACACATAATGCACAGAGGTCACAAACTTTCAGAAGAGTCAATAGCTACAGACCTCCGACCTTCATGTGGCCTACAGATTAGCTCAGGAACAGTTGGACTCAGCCACTTAGTTCCAGTGCAAGGAACTCTTAATGCTTCAGCATACCAAGACATTTTGGACAATTTCATGCTCCCAACTTTGTGGGAACAGTTTGCACCAGTGCACAAAGCAAAGTCTATAAAGTCATGGATGAGCAAGTTTGGTGTGTCTGACCTGACAAATACGCTTCTGGGAGAATGGTCAGAAATTCCCATAAACACACTCCTAAACCTTGTGGAAAGCCTTCTTAGAAGAGTTGAAGCTGTTATAGCTGCAAAGGGTGGGCCAACATCATATTAAACCCTATAGATTAAGATTTAGATGTTACTCAAGTTCATATGCATGTGAAGGTAGGCGTTTCAGAAAGCCTTTATGAATGCTTGTGACAAAAAATGAATCTTACGTTATTCATTCGGCTTAATTCATTAGGGCTCAAGCACTATAGTGTGCGCAGGACCCTCATGTTTTCCTAAGGATTTTTGTTCCCACCATTTTGGGCTTTTGGGGGGTCTTAACATGCTCACAAACTCATGAAAATTGGCAGACAGCTTGTAATCTGCTGCCAGTAGGATGCCTGAGAGTCCAAGATGCTTGAGAGTCATACAAGATTTTGCTGCATAGCTCATACCCACTTGCACGTATGCACACGAAATCTGGTACATATTTAGAGATCATTGAGCTGAACAACTTTCACATTGCATGTCATGGGCTCAACTCAACAGGAAGTCAGGTATTTTGTGTTGTTTGCCAAAATGCACCCGAAGGAATTTGATATACTCTTCCTAGGGAATTCATACCATTGCCACCAAACTGGGCCTTTGTGATCTAAAGACATTGCGGATGCAAAATTGTAGAGGGATTTTTGATATCTCAAATGAGTCAGCTGTGACAATGTCTTAAACTTATACCGAAAAGTGGTTAATAACTTTCTGCGGGACATTACATTGAGTGACATCATGTTCAGTGACATCACATTGAGTGACATCATAGTGTGATGCCTTTTTTTCCAGCATCTGGGGCTCTTTGGAGATCTAAACATAAAATTCCCTCTTTTCTAAAATGAAATCATAATGGTATTGGGATATCCCCTTGTCTTTCTGGTGTGCCCAGGTGTCCCGGGTGTGCCCGGGTGTCTTTCTGGTGTGCCCGGGTGGCGATGGCGCAGGGTGGTTGAGCCCGCACATTGTTGCTTGCAACTATATTGTATTTTTGTTGCTAAACTTTCTTTTTACTCTATTGAATCACATTAATTTCAATTCCATTGTATTTGTGTTACAAAAAAAACGCTGTTTATTGAAGTTAAAGCTGGTTAGGAAAGGTTTATATACGTTAGTCTTCTTATACATAAAGTATATGTATGCACACGCAGGAGCAGGAAATGAATTGTTTTTTTTTAGAGGACACAGGACTTTCATGAACACCGCTTTTCTTGTGTAAATGCACCGATGAATGAAATGAGGCGCTTTGTTTGGGGCCATTTCTTGTCCCTGGTGTTATCAGTCCGCTCTCTTTACGCACCACAGTTTTTGTATTCTCATCGCTTTTTCTGTTCCTTAAGCGTGCCTGTGTGCCTGATCCGTGGGCACGGAAATGTCTGTGATTACTCCGTCTGACCCCTGCTACGAACTCTCGCTTCTGACTTTCGGATTTATCTTAATAAAACACCTGCCGAGTTCACACACTCGCATCCTGCCTCCCACGGTGCGTCACACTCCGTCCTCTAGTTCTTTACACAGTACTTTTGAAAAAGAACCTGAGCCATTTGCATATTCATTATAACAAGTTGGGAAAACAAACAAAAAAACCAATAAAACAGTTCTCTGTGGATTCTGCTCGTGAAATCGCAATGAAATCCAAGGCTGCAGTGCCTGAAGTTAAACTCAGCACACTTCCATAATCAGCAGCCTGGTTCAGTTTTCATTCGTCCTCTCTCATTCTTTCCTTCCTTTTCTTCCCCTCATCTGTACTTCCTGATTAACCTTGAGATGACTGACTCCCTGGCAGCATGCCGGTTCTCTCCATCACGCTGTCTCTGTCTCGCTTAGTTTCTTCCTCTTCCTTCCTTCCTTTCTCTCTCTCTCTTTCTTCTCCTGTGTTTATCCCTCCTTCTCTCTATTTCTTTTAAAGAAAAACATCACTCATTAAGCTGTTTGTAAAGATGGCAAGAACGTACACAGCTTCATCAGGAACACTGTTTTTACATAAAACATAAAACCTTTAATATCATTCTTGCCTAATCCAATCTTGCAATGACAAATTCCATACAGTATGTGATATTTTATAGTGTTAATGTTTATGATTGCGTTACACCTGAATCCTGTCTGTGTGTCATTTTGCACTGATTTTAAAACCCTTAAAACCCAGCATAGATAAAAAAAAAATATGTGCTTATATGGAAGACTTCTCACTGTGTGTTAATGGAGAGACTTTAGACATTAAACTAAGCACTGGGATTTCCGCATATGTCAGATACAACAAAAGTTGTCGTTACTTTTATAAAGGATAAATTTTACCACCCCTGGAACATGGGAACAGAGGTGGGTAGTAACGAGTTACATTTAACTCTGTTACATTTACTTAAGTAACCTTTTGAAAAAAAAACTGAAAATACTATACTGTATATGCTTATACTGTAAAAATAAAAAAGAAAAAACATCAAAAAAGCAAAAATAGGCTAAATCGCTCTGAGGGATACATTCAGTTTTCAGCTGTCTTAGCTTCAGACAGTCCCTGTTTTCAGCGTTGTCTTCTCTTCCTATCTTTGCTTGCGATGCCCTGGCTGAGAAACCCGTTGTGCCACCATGCCCCGATGAGCGTGCTGCTCAACCACCATGCCCTGATGAGATCACTGCTTTACAACCATACCCTGTTCTGTCACCATGCCCAGCTGAGAACGTTGCTATGCCACCATGCCTCATTAAGAACATTGCTCTGCCTCTCCCATCTGCAAAAGGAATTGCTCTCTCCCAGGCTTTGCCACTCCTCCCAATTGCAGCACAGAGAACATTGCCACCCCCGCTGGTGGCACTGAAAGCTTCAATTTTCCCTGGTGCCTCTTGACGGATGCCATTCCCTCTGTTCGCTGGAGCAGGACGGTGGTTTGCTCACCCTTGGCGAGAGGGGAGGCTGTGGAGACTGCATCACAAAGATGCCAAACTACAAACAGCATTCATAAGCCAATGCAAATCTCTTCATGGACGCATGTATGTAATCAGATGCACATTTTATTGTTTGAGTTCACCAACAGCCATAACATTCTTAAAATCATATACGTAGGCCCCCCTTTTGCCAAAAGAATCCTCCCCTGATCCATCGAGACATGGACTCCACTAGACCTCTGAAGGTGTACTGTGGTATCTGGCACCAAGCCATCAGTAGCAGATCCTTTAAGACCTACAAGTTGTAAGGTGGAACCTCCATGGATCGGACTTGCTTGTCCAGTGCATCCCACAGAGCCTTGATCAGAACTGGGAAATCGATTCCTTGAAATCTTTGGCATGTTCCTCAAACAGTTCCTGACCAATTTTTGCATTGTGGCCGAGAACATTAAAGTGATTAAGGGAGGATAAATTAAATATCCCAACATTATGAAAAATGGTTGCCATGAAGAGATGTATTTGGTCTCCAACTATGGTTAGGTTGGTGGTACGTGTCAAAATAACATCTTCAGGAATGGGTCGACCCTCCTGGCTTGCCGTCTTCACAGAATGCACCCTCATGCCATAAAGAAATGACAAAATGCTCTGGCAATGAACAAAAGTGATTCATCAGACAAGACCATATTTTCCATGATGCTCAGAATTGGGCTCTTTTCCAAGTTGCTGAGATCCTACCAGGAGCAGATCTCTGATATTGTGTTTGTGATGCGGTTCTCTTCCATCCTCCGAGATAAATATTCATGAGGAAAACATTCTTAACTCATGTTTATTTAGTTTAAATGGTCAAACACTTTAGAAATCAGAAGGTTTGTCCAGATTAGTACAGTACATTAGTTGTTTAGATGGTCGACCCAATAAAAATGACAGAAGCTTTTTGGATTCATCTGGAGGAGAAATCATGTGACTCTTTACTCTGGTAACCATTTTGTGAAACAAAACAAAGGGGGTTACACTTTCCCTTTTTTCCTTGTTAAATAAATAAATAAATAAAAATTGATTCCCAACACAATCAGTGCTACTCACATCACTTGTCAGTGGTTTTAATCTTATGGCTGTTTGATGCTGGCGTTCCACCTGAATCCTGTATGTCTCGTTCAGACCTATGTTTTTATGTTCCTGGTTTTATTTGCATCTGTTGTGTTTATTCGTCTTTGAATTAGCATATAGCTCAGGAGCGGGGGTGGCTTAGTGCGATAAGGCTCCGAGTTACTTATCGAAAGGTCAGCGGTTCGAGGCCGCTGTTGGGCCCTTGAGCAAGGCCCTTAACCCTGTCTGCTCCTGTGCTGCCGTACAATGGCTGGTCCTGCACTCTGACCCTTGCCTACTAATTAAAAGCTGGGATATGTGAAGTCTAAAGTATTTCACTGTGCAGTACAGTATATGTGACGAACAAAGGCTGGACTTAACTTAAAAAGCACAGTTCACTGCCGAGTTGCTACTGTATAGTTCCTTTTCAGAGTCTTAACTTTGTTAAGTTTTAATGCATGATGCTGCTTAAAGGAGTTTCCACCCCTGCATCCTTGATGACGCAGGTGCAGTTTTTTTTAATGGTAAAAATAAAAGACAAACTGAATCAAAACATGACTCAGAGTTGCAATTTAAAGCGCATCAGGACAAGTCCATGAGGTTTTATGGAAAATTAAGTCGAAGGTGTAACTTCCAAGGAATATACGCTAATCTGACTTTAACATTTGCATGCTATTTATAAAATTGCCAGGTCATATTTGTGGATACATAAACAACATGACCTGTTTGGTGGCAGACTCCATAAAGGGTGGGTCTTGTTTTCACTACTGTTTGTGGCCGTGCAAAACATTCGTATTATTTAGCATGATCTCAGTGAACCTTTGAGATGAACAAACAGATCAGTTCAGGTTATTTTAGTAGTTTGCCTTTGTAGGCTTCTGGTACTGTACAATTTTTTTTTTTTTTTTTTTACTTAAAACGTGGTGGTTTATGACAATCAGGGTCTGCAAGAGCTCCTGAAGACGATCAGATACGTAAGAATATTTTATACCAGTCTAAAAAATTATTTCATGATCTATGCTTTGTCTTTAGTACACAGCAATAAATGTAGGAGTACATTTATTAGTATATTTAGTATAATCAAGAAGTATCACACAAGGGGATGCTGTTGTGCTGAATATCAACATGGCGGTTATGCAAACATATCAAATCTGTGCTGATATTCAGTTGGATAGCATGACATTGAGTGTTATATTGCTTTTATACAACAGTTCAACTACAAAAACATTTTTTTATTTACTCAACAGATTATGATCCGTTCTCGACAGGAGTGGCAGTTTACCGGTACTCTGTAGCCAAAAGGTGAGGAGAATAAACCATAGAAGTGGTGGACAGTCCTGAGAAACAAGATTTACTTTATATTTCCACTTATTCTGCTTTAGAATATCAAGTAACTTCTAGGTTCTGGGGTTAAATCCCCAAAATCATTAAATCTAAAGTTAGTGCGCAATCTAGGATGTACCGTATACCAGACCAAGTAGTGCCCTTGATCAGGGGTTAGAGAGGAATTTGAGATTCCGCCTTGTGTTACAAGCTAGTTAGCCTTGTAGCTCACATTAGCCTTGGACAAAACAACAATTGAGAACAACTTAGAATCAATTGCTATAGACTAGGGCCGGGGCTCGATTAAAAAAAAAAAAATCTAATTAATTAGAGGCTTTGTAATTAATTAATCGAAATTAATCGCATTTTAATCGCATATAA
>JAQQZT010000003.1:4391479-4403335 GCA_030068275.1 Clarias platycephalus | reverse complement strand
TTCCTGGGATAGGCTCCAGGCCCCCGCGACCCTGTATATAAGGATAAAGCGGTACAGAAAATGAATGAATGAATGAAGGAGAGAGGTGAAAACCGCAGCCTTGACTCAAAGGAGTCCACTGGGGTGTCAATCACGTCACTGATGATTAATAAGTTTATAAGTCAGATTTGAAACTGCGAAGCCAGTCAGTGACACCTAATCAGCAAATGATACCAGTTTGTTCCTCACTTCTTTTACTAATTGATTCATCTTCATAATATGTTCAAAACCACTAATCATTTCTAAACACGATATTTACCTTATAGTCCCAGTAGATAAAAGTAGCCCATAGGATACAGCGATCCTGGCTTCTGTTTTTAATGGTCAGACTAACAATGTTCTCCCACCACAATCTTAACCTTTGACTAGAGGGATTTGAGCTCGGTGCTGTGTGGAGAAGAGCAGTCATCATGTGGCTCACTTGAGAGTGAATCTCCAGTGACTCGAAGAGAGCTATAGCATTGCAACAATACTACTATAGAAATGATCTAGACTCTAGAGGGTCATGTTTTCATGATATAGGTGCTCAATGAGAATTGAAGTGTTGGCCAGGATTGCTGCATCATTTTCCACTAAATCATACTTTACAGTACGTGTTGGTTAATGATGTGTGTTAGGTAGCAGCGTTGTTGCTTCAGCGCTTCGTGGTCTGTGGTCTAGGGTCTGGTTCGAAGTTGTTGTCGGAGTTTTGCACGTGCAATTAAGATTTTTTGGGGATAGAACACAGTAGACACTATAAAAAAAGGCCATCTCTATCAGTGAAACTCAAATCTTCTTATTCCCGAGATGGTCCAGATAGTGAGTTGAACTAAACTCTCAAACGGGATCAAAGGAAGCAACATACAGGTATGATGGATCTAGAGTACATGATGGCACAAATGATAAAATGTCTCTGTTGCTTGCTTCACAAACCTAACATCTGGAAATAACACTCTTGATTAATTTTCTTTCCTGTTTTCTTCCTAATGATGTCTTGCTATTTTACACCCACAAACCAGCTTTTCCCATCAGTACCACCAAAGGAAATATATTTCTTAAACTCATTTTCATGTCATGACTTCTATTGTGCATTTAATGATTTCTTTATTAACTTGAGAAACATGCATCCTTCCTTATCTCTATTTGTCTTATTTTTTTTTTTACAGTTGACTAGACTCATGTCTCAGTAGACGGTTTTAACCTCTCCTAGATATATAGATCGTCTCGTCCAGCTGCCTGCCACTCCAGCCAAATATTTACCCTATTCACTTCTCGAGTGACGTGGCTCACAATGACCCGATGGTGGCTCCATCTGTTAGCTGGGTTGTTATGAGGCTTTTAAGTGCCCATAAAGTCTCCTACCTGTTATGTAGGAGGACAATACTGTGGGTGTCCTTCTGATTTCTGGAACAGTGAACCCCTGGGGACTCGATCTCTGATCTGGTGATCGTTATCGCCGGGTTTGCTCCTTTAATCTGGCTTGTTTATGATGAACGATTGAATATCAGAGCCACTATTCTTGAGCTGCTTGGGCAGGAGCCTGAGATGAAATTGCCATTCAATCATATTTGCTCGAGACCGAAGGTGGCAGTGGACATTGTTCCTGTATGACATGTTGAAAATGTGACACTAAGTGAAATTATATTACTTCAATCGCTTTTGATGTGATAAAACACAAGCTATGGTGGTGATTTTCACGGGATGTCAGTGACAAAAAAAAATGGCAGCACTTTCCTCAAATGGCTTTAATGCATAAATGGGTATTTGAATGGTGGCCTGGGAGAACAATGTACAACATGGCCACAGTTTGACATTCTGTCCTCTGTATATAATTTAAAAAAAAAATGCATCAGGATGAAAGACAGTAAAAATAGACGCCCCTTTAGAAGGGTAAATTACTAGGAAGATTTGAGAATGATGGAAATTGCATTGTTAAACCTTGAGAAGAATAATGCTGCATACACTTTGTGGAAGAGATGTGGTCAGAAAAACAATATCAGTGGAGACTTAAACACTGGGTGAAGTAAAAACAAAAATGAAAAAGATGGAAATGGTATGGAAAAAGATCATGCGGTCCGATGAGTCCAGATTTGAGCCTATTCCAGAGTGATGGGCGTGTCAGGGTAAGAAGGGAAGCGCATGAAGCGATGCACCATCATGCATAGTATCCACTGTACAAGCCTCTGGAGACAGTGTTATGATCTGGGGTTGATCAGGTCTAGACTCAGCAACGTTTTGTGGCAATAAAATGAAGTCAGCTGACGACCTGAATGTACTGAATCACCAGGTTGTCACATCTACGGAATTTGTCGTTTTCAAATGAACACATGAACCGGTCACCACATTGTGTGCTGTCATCAATGTAAAGGTTTTTGCAGTATACTCATTTCCATCTCAATGAAACAAAAGTATTATTACATTCCACATAAGCTGCATGCACTTACATTTATAACCAAATCTACTGATGGGAAACGACCACGACTGATTAAATGTCCACTTTAATTAGCAATATGTACTAAAGTAAAAATGTCAATCCTTCTATTATTTGACGTCAACTAAAATAAACAATAAACATAAAAAAAATCCTAGATTATTTTTTATTTGTTTGTTTATTGGGGCATATTTTCAACAATGCTTATTGTTTGTTTTGTAAAAGTATTTATAACATCAACAAATCGGAGAAAGGGGTGAACTAATTTAAAGTGTGTTTTCCAGCCTGTTTCGCATCACTTGAAGTAAAAATAGCTCACAGTGTTCAAACACAAGTAAACACAGTCGTCTCTTCACTCCTCTGTTCCCTGTTCAAGCTCACATCGGCGTGGAAATAATTGCTTTCACTGATTTTCTTCAATTTACTATTATTTGTCTTCCTGTTTTAAAGATTAGAAAAACACCTGCTGTATTTTGTTCTTTTCTCTGCTCTAAATCACTTTAAAATTAATTTGACTTATATTTCATTGTAACATCTCTTTGGACTATTGTGTATACAGTAGAACTTTAATTTATAGTTGAGACGGGCATTGGTGGCTCAGTGGTAGCCGATGAAGAAGGTCTGGGTTCGGTTCCAACCCAATACCCAAAACCCCAGCCATAGAGGGGTCGCTGTGGAAGCAGCTGAAAGAATAATAATTAGTTAACATGGGAGGCTTTCCACAAGAAATCAGATACGTCGGTCTTCTTTATAAGCTGCTTTGTGATTATGGATATTGAGTAGTGAGTTTGTTTTTCTCTCCCTTGTCCTTGTCTTGTTCTCTTTTGTTAACACTTACTTCCCGCTGAGGCTTTTTTCGTGCCATCTAATGCAAGCTACCTCTCAGTTTACTCAACCTGCCGTTTTTTTCATGTTGTCTCAGGTTTTGTCACATGGCTTGCAAAGGTGTAATTTGAAGGGGTTCAATTAAAGCATTTCTGGCTTTTAGTTTCAATCTTTTGTTTATGAAATGGTGGGTCACCTCAAGAAAGTCAACTCAAGAAAGTCACACTTAGCTGGCAAGATAAATGATTTGACACTTACACACAATGATCTTTGAGGACAGAAAGCCAAGAGTAAGATCACAAAGTGACCTTAAAATATATGAGGGGTGTTGAACCGGGATTTAAATTTTTTTGTGAATAAAGAGGTAAAACTGATTGACATTCAAGCACAGTACACTTTAAGGAAGGCCGTACATCCATGAAATTCGATGGATAACTTGTCGCCAGCTTGCGGAAGAGACGCTTCTGTCTGTGGGAACTGTACACACATTTCACCTATTCACCTACTGTAAAGGAACTTGGATGGGAGATACTGCCACATTCCTGACCTCGCTCCAAGACATTCTCACATGTTTGCGCTATTTAAAGGAGTTCCAGGGAGGCCAGCGTTTCAGACGTGAAGCAGACAGGCAGTCTGATAATGGCTCTAAAGTGCTAAGAATACTTGATGGTGTCCAAGCACTAGTGAAACACTGGGAGAAGTGCATAAGCACAGCAGGGGATTATATAGAGAAATAAAGGGAGTTTTTACTCTCATACTGTAACTGTAGATCAAAAGTCCCGGTTTGATGTGAACACCCAAAAGAATAATATTTTTGTGAGTTTTATCATTTTTTTTTTCTTTTACACTTAATAAATTATAATGCTCTCGATAACACAAGAATATTTCTCTGGCTCAGTACCAAACAAAGCCATAATAATACAGCCATTTATAGTGCCACGTTACACCAGCCTGCTAACAGTGAACAAATAATTAACAGACGTTTTATATATAATAAGCTTGAGTAAGCATGAGGGTTTGAGCAAGATGTTTGTGTCGGTGTTTTCAATCTGCCTCAGACGTACATCACTCCTCTGGGGTAAAACCTGGTTATATTTCAGCCTGGTGTGTTTGTTAAAGGCTCTCCAACGGCTCATTTCTTGCCGTGCGCTTTGAGCACTCTCGCTTCTGAGAAATGCTGGCGCCTCGTTGCTGTTGGAAACACCAGCTGTGTGTGTGTGTGTGTGTGTGTGTGTGTGTGTGCTAACAAATGCACAGCACAAGAGCTGATGTCCTTGAGCTTAGAGACCTCCTGCACACAAGCTGGAGATATGAGGAGGGGAAAAAAAAGGTTGTCTTTCATCAAGAAAGAAGTACAAAGGAGACAAAGATCTGTCTCTGGGTTTGAACGCAGTCTCAGACGGAGGGGAAAATCTTTTTTTTTTTTGATGACTCTGGGTGGCCACTAAGTGTGTGTGTTTGTTTTTATTTTAGATATCTGTAAGAGAGGAAAGAATAGAAAATAAAAAAATTGTAATCATTTTGTATGGGGGGGAAATAACAAGGAATGACCTTTTGGTGACCTTTCAGTTTTCAGGTACAGTATTTCTGATGTATTCCACTATATATATATATATATATATATATATATATATATCGTACACAGGATCACGCTTGGTCACATAACTCATAATATTTGAGAAAAATAGATCTTATTTATCACTCGGGATATGAAAGATTTGATTCAGACAGAAAGAAACATTATACAGTATTTACAAAGAATGCAAATAGATAAAGAGAAAAAGTTCTATAGAAATTGCATTAACTTCAGGTGATCAGTGTTTGATACAGCGTTTTCATCAATTTTGGCTGGCCTAGTGGTTAGCACTGTCGCCGTGCACCTCCAGGGTTCGGGTTCGGTTTCTGCTTGGGGTCCCTGTACTGTATATAGATTGCATGTTCTCCCCATGCTTGGTGGGTTTCCTCTGGGTACTCCAGTTTCCTCCCACAATCTAAAGACATGCAGATTAGGTTAATTGCCCATCCCAAATTTCCCATAGTACTGTACTGTATGTGTGTGTGCCCTGCCCTAAGTCCCCTGGGATAGGCTTCAGGCCCCCCATGACCCTGTATACAGGATGTGGTATAGACAATGAGTGAGTGAATGAATGAGTGAGCATTTAGTAGGAGGTGGTCTTTGACTTTTCATTGTTTAGTCGTCATTTTCAGTTCTGTTTGAGCTTTGCCTTTTATGGTGTTTTGTGGGCGGAGTTATCGGAAAATAAGGAGTGCTGTGAAGGTGCTTGGTGATGTTAATGAACGACCTATGCCAAACAATGCAAATACAACCTCAAAACAATAACATTTTAGTTCGCTCAAAGTTATCCCATCGTCATGTAAGTCAATGTTGTTCCAGCGTCATTTAATCAAAAAAATCCTTCTACCTTTTAAGATCAACCTAATATCGATGTAGGCCCGACGTTGTTCCATAATGTTGCCTAATTAACCTCACCACAAGCCATATATTCCAGATGAGATGCATTGAAGACTGGTGGATCTTTTGTTGTTAGATGATTTTTCTTTAGGTGTTGCGTTATGAGGAAATACGTTCAAGTTTCCATAATTTCCTGTTCTTTTCTTTAGCATATGGTAAAACAATAAGGAAGTGAGAGTGTGAACTGGTTTACATGGGGCTCTTTTCAATTCTCATAATGGAGAATTTTTTTTAATAATGTGCGGTTTTCCATCATAATGATGATTCTGTTTGTAAGTTATTCATTTGCGTCAACCCAATTTTAAATATTACTGGGATTCAGTTATCTTGTATAGATACAGTATTAAAGGAGTAGTTTGTTTCCTCCAAAAGCTTCATGTCTAGGGGAATTTTGCATATTAGAAATTAGTGGAGGTTAAAATAAAGGTTAGAATTTCATCTCATCACCTTCCTTACCACTTTGTCCTGTACACGTTCATGTTATAATAGTTGCATGTTGTAAACATGCGCCCCTAAAACTGCTTAAATTGTAAGTGAATCTGAATTAAATATATGTTTGTGTTTATTTTTCTAGACCAGGAATTGAATCTTGGTGATCTCTCTCTTTCACTCATTCACTCACTCACTCACTTACTCACACTTACTTCAGATTGTGTAAATAAAGATTAGATTGAAACACCATGGAGTTGCCCTTTAATGGGATCATGATACGTGCTTACAGTCAGGTTCATAAATACTGCAGCAATGATCGTTAGGCTTCTACACTGAATTAGAAATTAAAACACTCAAGATGTGAGTGAAATAAAGAATTGTTTAGGTTTAATTCAAGGGGTTTGACCAAACTTCAGCTTTAGCCATTCAGCCACTTGCACACACACATCCCCATTGTTGGTGGTTCATAAATAATGGAACAAAATAACATAACTACAAACATAAAGACTGCCTTTAATACTTGGATGTAAAAAATTTCTTTGCACTCAATGTCTGGAACCCATGGACATGAACAAATGTTGAGTTTAATCCCTCGAGATGCTTTGCCAGGCCTTTACCCAGCAGCTGCCTGCAGTTGCTGTTTATTTGCGGGTCCTTCTGCCATCCGTCGTGCATTCAGTAAGTGAAAAGCATGTTCTGTTGGGTTGTGAGCATGTGAGTGACTTGACCAGTGAATAATATCCTATTTCTTTCCCTTGGGTAGCTTTTACTGTATGTTTTGGGTCATTATCAGTCCTATTAGTTTTGTGAGTTATTTGCACTATCCTTTTGTGCACATCTGGAGTCTGAAGAACGAAATTTCGTTCCGATGTGTAAATTCTGTTCGCATGGTCATATTGACGATAAAGTTCACTTTGACTTTGTAGCATTTGTCTGAATCTGAGCAGAGAATAGCCCTATACCTTTCAGAATTTATCCCGCTCCTTTTATCCACCATGTTTGACAGATGATGTGGCATGCTTTGGATCATGCTTTGGTTTCCTTACTGTACATTCTTCATTTTTTTTCTCTTCCCATCATTCTGGGACAAATTAATTTTGGCTTCAACAAGCTGGTGAAGTTTTCTAGCAGTCTAATCTGGCCTTTCTGTTCTTGAGCGCCACCAGTGGTTTGAACCTTGTTGTGATGTGTCCGTATTTACTACATAAAGCCATCGCTTGACTGTAGAAGTGTCAATGACACGCCTCCATCCTCAGGAGTGTTCTTGACTTGGCTATATTTTGTGAAAGGGTTGTTCTTCACCATGGACAGAATTCTGTGGTTTTCCATGGTCTTACAGGCGTTTTGCTGTTGCTGAGCTCACCAGTTAAGAATGTTCCAAACTGTTGTATTGATCACTCCCAATGATTTTGCTCTCTCTGATGGGTTTATTCCTTCACTTGAGAGTTTAATTGCACAGCTACAGGACCAAGTGCAAATCTAACACTTAGAACCACCTTCAGGCCTTTTATCTGCTTGATTTGTAATGGAGTAACAAGGGAACAGCCCACACCTGGCCATGCTACTACTTGCCAGCCATTTGTTCCATCATTTATGAGCCAACAAAACTGGGAGAGTATTTTTGGAACTATCTGTAATTTTCGAATGCTTGATTCCACACTCTGGTCGAACCCCTTGGATTAAAGCTGAAAGTCTTGACTTCAATGTTATTGATATGGGGCGAAATTCCAACAAAAAAACAAAACAAACAAAAAAAAACACTATTAGCCCAATATTTATGAACCCGACTGTATATATTTATGGTACTGATCCTGTGAGTTAGAACTTTGTTTTGGAGCCCCTCATCCCATGTACTGACTAGTTATAGGTGAAACAGATGTCAGGCGCACACACACACACACACACACACACACACACACACACACACACACACACACACACACACACACACACACACACAGATGATCATTACCACCACCTGATTTATGAGCGACATCATCAAAAATAAATGACATTTGTATCAGGAGAGGCAGAGAGGACGGAGGGGCAGTGGTGAGGTGGACTGAGAGTCTTGGATGGATCATGGCAGAATAAAACAAGTCTATTTAGTCTGAACGGTTTCCTCTCCCCGGAGAGATGGAAAGAGAGAGAGATAAAAGCAGACAACATTTGAATAGGCTCTGAACAATGAATATATTAAAAAGCCATCACCTTATGCAGATATTGTGGAATGATTACACGTTCAGATCCTAAAGAGCCCGGGAAATGGGTCTGTGATGATCATTACTCATGGCAGGCCCGAAAGGTCGGCCAAGCACATTAGCATACTGCATTTTCATGAGATCAGATCTTAAGTCATGTGTAAGTGCAGATCCAGTGCCTGGTGTTTGCAAACAGTTGTGTGTTTTTGTTTAGTTTAGTTTTTCTTCGTCTTTCTTTTCCAATTTCACAAATCTGTACTGTAATAGACATTCATTTAATCTTCTTAATCGATCAGCTTTGCTTTTTTATATTAACACACTCAAGTTAAACCTCATGCATTCGCTTTCTGATGATTTTTGTCTGTGTGTTTCCAAGCCAATGGGAATATCATGGGACTTGACTTGCCCCGGAGGTGGGATGGGAATTGTTGGACTTGGATCGGCTCTAAATTGTTGAGATCATCCTGAGAAGGAATTCCAAGTCAATGAAGGATTTTTTTTTTTTTTGTCAGAGGTCAGCCATTACAAATTCCAAGCTTCAGCATTATATCTGTATTAATGTAACACAGTTTTACTCCTTAGAACAATTACACAGGAAAGTCTAAATACAACAATGATGTACTGCACTCAGTCGGCAGTCCCTTTTTTGTAGTGATATGTAAACTTGAAAAACACTGGTTCTTTTATGAAAAAGATCTTTATTAAGCCGACTAATGAGTTAAAAGTCACCGTTTTTGTTGTGTTTTTATTTAAGGGATTAAAAGTGCAAAATCTCAGGCAGTTTGGTGTGAACAGGTTAATGGGAATCAGAAAACATCTCTTAAAACATGTAAGGTAAAAATAAGTGACCTTCTAGAGGGCTGGAGAAGAACCTAACCACAAGATAAAAAAGTCTTTGAGACTAAAAATTACATTATAAATGACAGAAACACATCTGCATACAGGTGCACATATGCCGTGGTGAAATGAGCGAATAGAGAAAATTTAAATGCAAAGATTCAGAATTCAGCAATTTCAAACATTCTTGGTTGATTATTTGTATCAATGCACCATTTTATAATGTTTTTCTTATTCAGTAAATAATGATGGTGAAGGAAACATCCCTCAACAAGTCATGGTGTACAAGCTTTCGCCCTCAACTGCAAGTCATACAGTAGCTCGTTTTTTGCTTGCAGTCATTTCACACCAGTAATAGGCTCAAACAGGAGTCCTGACCTGTAGTTCGAAGCCTGGATTATGTGTCAGAACTGATTTAAAGGATAATATCATTTCAGTTCTATATTAAGCAGGGAATAAAACGCATCATGTCATGCTGTTATAGAAAAATAATAAACACCAGAATGGTGTGATGAAGCGGAGTTCTAGTGTTCTACAGGTTCCGGTCTGAGGTTTATTCATTTTTATAACAACACTATCTACAGTATAATTCTTATTATTCTTCTTATATGCCGTTGTTAGAACATCTGTGAAACAGGTTTGTTTATACAGTACTGGTCAAAGGTAGTAGCAGAGATTTCAAAACCAACAATAATGGTCAGCTGTTCTGGAATAGTTCTTGTAAGAACAGTGTTGTCAAGCGCATTTGCAAAACCCATCAAGCACCATGATGGAACTGGCTCTCATGAAGGTCTTCCAAAACTGACCTCTGCTGCAGAGGAGAAGTTCATGTAGAGTCACCAGCCTCAGAAATCACCAATTAACAACCAGCACCTCACCTCAGATTAGAGCCGTTATGAAGCTTTACAGAGCAGATGTAGCAGATATGCATCTCAATATCAACCGTTCAAAGGAGATTATTGTGTATTTTGGATGACTAGGGACTTAGACGGTGTGTCCAAACTTTTGACTGGTAGTGTGGTTGTTAAAAAAGGAAAAGATTGCCATGATGGAAAAATAAAATTACAGCTTTATTATGGTTTCAAAAGGGATCATTTGTTTATGCTGAGTGTCCAATCTACAAGGTTTGAAAATGAGCTGTTACCATGGAAACAACTATTTAAACAAGTTGATGATTATAAAAAAAAACTGCGGTTTGCCTTGAGATAATGTCACGGCTGCTAAATCAACAAATACTTACCAATCAGAATGAAGAAAACAGTGCTATTATGGAACATTTTATTATTATTATAATTTTTTTTGAGAAATAGAAGCTTTACTAGCTAAAATCCTTAATCCTGACATGTATTAGTTTCTTGACTTCATTTGTACATTTTATTCTTTTGAAACTGTTCCTTTCTAAGTAAACATTATCCTGGATACGGCAGAGTAAGCCTTACTAAATGTGCCTTCCAGGCCTAACCATTCTGGCTTATCTACATTCTCTATCACCGTTATGCAAACAAGTGTATAGCATGTTAAAGGCTAACCCCGGTGTAATCATTAGCCAGTGTTTTTGTAGTTGATCGATGTAGGTGGTCTCGTTAAAGTCTCGAAAGTGACTGATTTGTGCTGCCAGTGTCCAGACAGGGGACTGTCATCTCTCCGGTCCTCGTCCTGCCGAAACGGCCGTGTGATGGATGATCCTGTCAGCATGCTCACAGTAGCTTGAATGATTTTTCTTCTCCAGCTGAAGTAAACGAGCACTTTCGAGCAGTGCCAGAATCTGGGTTAGCGCTTTCACATTCAGAGCAGAGCAAGAACGTGTTGTTCCTCCGAGAGGACGCAGTGCTCATTACAGTCGTCTGGCTGTAGAGCTGCAGCTGGGACTCTATTCCTTCTGCTTATAAGCGGAGATGAGGAGTCGTTAAGTGGCCCTCATGCAGTATACTGAAAGCTGATACACCTTGTTATAGCAAATCACATTTTCAATTCGAAATCCACAAAGTTTTATATTAACCTGTATCATTTTATTTCGATCTACCAAGTTTGCTTATTTTAATATTTTTAATAAGGAAGGAGTAAAGCATAAAGAATGGATTCGTTTCCTCTGTCATACCACAACAATTTGCCCACGAGGACAATTCAATTTGTTACAAAATATATTACATCACGCTTTAAAAAAATCTATTTATTATTATATTAATACATTTATTATTAGACTATTTTTGTGGAATGTCTATAAAACAAGTGTGGTTTGGTTATTATTTGCCATAGGAGCTATAACAGTCTTTATTTCTTCCCGTGAAGTTAAGATATTATTTAAATACTGTAAAAAAAAAAAAAAAGAGACAACTCTTAAATCATGAAATTTGTATTATTGTATAAAAATAAATTAAGATATTTGCCCAAATTATGTCTCTGGAAATGAGTATGTTTATGAATATTTCTTCATGATTAAAAAACCCATGGTAATAAGTTCCGCTCAATGCCGCTAGAAGGTCAAAACCGAAATGGCGCACCCGGTTAAAAAAAACTGAAGTGTGTGTGCTGTTTTCTGTAGTAATAAAAATAAAAAATAATGCAAAGGAGATTCACGACATACTGGTTCACTTGGGGTATGAAATACTGCCTCACCCCAACCAATGAATGATTCAGCT
>JAQQZT010000003.1:4372527-4391379 GCA_030068275.1 Clarias platycephalus | reverse complement strand
TCCCTCCGACCTCCCGCTCAGTGACTTCTCCCTCCTCCATCACTTGAAGAACCCACTTCGTGGCAGGCGTTTCAAAGACAACAAGGCGATTACTGAGGTGGAACATTTCCTCAAGAGTCAAAAAGAAGGCTTCTTCACCAGCTCATCCAAGTGTGTCACCTTAGGTGGAGGATATGTAGAGAAGGACCACGATCTCACGACGATTATATTCATGTTTCTTCTTGGAAAGCTATTCCATATTAATTATTATATCTATTTCTTTTCTTAATAACTACAGTCTAAAAGTCATATTTACATTCAAATGGGACCTATTATGCAAAATTTTGTAAGAAAATCATGTAAGAAAATATTTAAAAAGGTGTGTGTGTGGGGGGGACAGCAGTAGCTCATTTACACAGACACTGAAATGGCAAATTTGACAAAAGAAGTTTGCAGAAGGAGAAAAAAAAACATCCTCAGGGACTTTAAAGACATTTGGCCTTAGCCTGACCGACTTACAGAAGTGGGAGAACATGACAGTTTTTTTTTTTTTTTTTTTCCCATTTATACCCCTGAGTGCTTAAGGGTTAAGGGCTCAGTACCTTGGTAGTGCTGGGATTGGAACTCATAACCTGATCAGACAGTAGATACCATGTCACTGACATACAGTATCAATGACCTCACCACTATACTATGATATATTACTCACCACTATACATCGCTATAAAACTGTGACTTGGAGGTGCACTATTATCAGATCTGGTGTTCTTGAGACTCAATCAACACCTTCTGACCAATCAGAATCCAGAACTCAACAGGGCTGTTGTTTAACACAACTGAATAATCTAGACCAATCTGTCTAAATGCTACAGTAACTTTTGTCTAAAGACGGACAGACGGACAGAAATAAAACAAACAAACAAACACAAACAAACAAACAAACAAACAATGAATAAATAAATACATAAATAGTGTTAATTAATTAGCTTAATGTAATATATATGTGCATTTGGATTTGAACCACTGCCATATTATTATTAATAATAATACTAATAATAATACTACTACTAATAAAAATAAAGAAACTGTATAGAAGTAATATAATAACTTTTAATTGCTTACATTTTTACTTTCACATTAGTGCTATTTTCACTACACTTATTATTTTTTTTAATAATAAAATAATTTGACCCAACATTCACTATTTTTATTTTTTTTGTCTTTGCATTTTGAAACCACTTGGCTTTTACACCAACAACCATTTGAATAAACATGAGGAAGTTAATGTGTGTTATAGTTCTTATCGTCCTTACAGAGTGATAAGTTAAACACACCGAGGTCAGACAGAGTAATGAGAGAGTGTGAGAGGTGTAATGACAGCCGAGTCGTGGCTCAGGGGTGGTGTGTGTTGGGCTCCCTGCGGTGGGCTATTACCATGGAGTCAAACACTCAAAATCTCACTGCTAACGATCCAGGGAGGAACAGTGGAAGTGTGTGTGTGTAATGGGGGGAGGTGGTTAATAGTGATGCAAAACAATACTGTTTTTATGATCAGATTGTTACATAATAATATAAAAAATCAGGGATGAACTATTTTAAAATGCAAAGCTCGAGTTGGGATGAGAAGAAAATGTAAAATGCAACCAGAGACCTGAGTTTAGCCTTGAGTCTTATTTAATGACAGTCAGGTTGGCATTTCAGCTTTTTAATCTTTAGTTTAATAGTAAACATACGAAACAAAGTTTTCACAGTACGCCAGAGCCATGATCCATGATCGGACTGCCTGCTTCATGTCTGGAACGCCGGCCTCCCAGGAACTCTTTTAATAGCCCAAACATGAAACATGGAAAGGACTGTACGGTGGCATGTGGCAATAAATCGGAATTGAGGTTCATATAAATACAATACCATGAGTCTTGGCTGAGTTGGTGTAGAGAAGTCCTGCTCAGCTAAACCGAGAGAATGAAAACAATTGAATTTGTACTAAATATCCCATAACTTTGAAAGATGCCAACTCGATTTATTATTGATTTTTTTCCCAGGTGCATTACGTATGATCAATAACTAACAAGAACAATAGAACAACATCTAAATGACTGGAATTTGTCAATTGTTTCTTTTTTTTTTTTTAACTTATTGAACCTCTTTTATGATGATAAACATGAACAAACAGCACATGAACACACAACATATCAAACCTTACAGTACATGGGGTGCAACAGTAGAAGACATCAGGATTTCGCTCCTGTCAACAGGGAATTGAAGCTATCATGGGCACAACTTGCAATAAAATGCAAAATCGTTCTATATATATTCTCTCTACCAGACTTCCGCTTGGTAGTATCGCGACACAAAGCACTTCTGTAAGTAGCTCAGGATAAAAACGTGTTTTGTAAGTGGTAACGTAAATGTAAATGTAGTCCTGGGGCTGATTTTGTTCCTGGTTCCCATTGCTTTCGTTTTTTCTGCTAACAAAAGTAAACCATCTACTGCAAGAAAAGACTCTCTAGCAATACATTGCATCATAGCATCAAATTTATAAACACCTGTGCATCAGTGACCCTAGCATGACGTGACCTTAGCGTTCACACCATTAAGAGAAACCAAGACGAAGCAGCACGTCTTCAGTCTGGAACTCCTTTGTGTTTAGCGTGTTGCTGTGCTCGTGCTTTGCGCTTGTGTATAATGTCGTATAAGTCACGCTGAGATAATAATTATTCTGTTAAATCAAGCATATGATCAGGCTCTAGTGAGTTTTCATACACACCCTGTCGTTATTCCGTAAAGAGACGGTTATATAGTACAGATCTGCATGAATCGAGTGCTGTTAATGTAAATTGGGTTCTTGACCTGCTGAGCACTTTATTAGAGAGGAGAGGAGTGGTAGGGAAAGTGGTGAGAGACGTGTTCTCTTGTTGAAGGGTGTATAAAGAGCTTAAAGATGCAGTAATTGAGTCATTATGTACAGTAAGAAATAAAATAGTTGATAGAGGTCACGGAAGTCTATCCCAGGGGAATGAGGTCACTTGAAGGGGTAGTACACGCTGGCAAGGGGGCCAAAAGCTCTCATACCCTACAGGCATTTTGGAAATGCCAGTTAGCTTAAGCTGTATTTGGACTGTTGGGGGAGACATACTGTAGTACCTGGAGGAAACGCACCAAGCCAATGAATATGCCTACTCCATGAACACATGGGCAGGAGACAAAGACAGGACTCAAACCCTCAACCCTGGAAATGGGAGGTCATAGTGGTAACCTTTACACCACTGCAGAATAATTAGTTACTTTTCCTGTATATTTAAGGGTACATAGACAGGGTTCATCCATGTGCCATCTCACACATCGGGCGCCGGATATCCATCCCCTTGAGACATATCCGAAATATCTGTAGCAGTTACTGTATTTACAGGGTTGGGTTCTTAGCTCGACGCCCGATTGTATCTAAACACTTGGGGATGAAGGATCTACTGTAGCTCAAGGGTCCAACAGTGGCAGCCCAGTGGTGCCAGGGTTCGAGCCAAGGACCTTTTAGATCAGCAGTCCAACACCTTTACCACCTAGTTATATTAATGTCCACAAAACAACTTAGCACTTATGTTATAGCAGTTGCAACATTTACAGCTTTTTCCTCTTATTGTTAAAAAACACTGACACTGGAGACTCCTTCCATACAGTATATCTCAGTAAGTCTCCTCACAGAAAATTAACAGAAAATCTCTGCTATACAACTTCCTACTGTATGTTTGTTGTTACTATAGAAACTTTAGCATACCAGCTGCTCTAGCAAAGGAATCCAATGCTCCTTTGCTACATCATTATACACCGTCTAGCGCTAACATGGTGAGTGATGTAGCCTGGATACAGTAAATACACTCCACTCCATCTTAAGGTGATTTTCTGGACACCGTCTCACAGCTTGGTAACCATAAATGGTTCAATACCCTCGCTATCACATTTGACACCGCGATATCAATATATGGAGGCTGCTCTCCGAGTGGGTGTGAGAGTGTTTGTGTGTGTACAGAGTGTTTCGAAGCCACCTCTGCTGCAGTAGGTATGTGTGTGTGTCTGTGTGTGGAGTAATATCAGAGCAGACGGACGTTGGGCCGAGCTCCAGGGACAGATGCTCGCCGAGCTATTTCTGGCCGTGATGTTTTGATTGGAACGGAGTTACCCTCAGTCAGTCACCTTGTCCAAGGGTTTCTAGTGCAGACAGGGTGCATGCCCGGCACCTCGTTTAATAACACAGACCCTGTCTGAGTCCATGTGAAATAATAAAACTGTAATGAGGTTGCTGTTTAAGGGGTTACGTGGTTAAAAATCAGCCAGGTTTACAGTACATGATCTTTTTATTGGCGTTCTATAAGGATCTGCAAATAGTTATTGGCTACAAATCTAGGACATGAAAACAATCGAGAATCATACTTCTCCTCATTAAAACCCACCTATAACCCAAGTTATTAAAAAGCTCACGACTATAAAAACAGTAGGACAAAAAGGACAGAGGGTGTGTGAAACGGTCATGTCATAGTCATGCCGGTTATTGTGTTCATTTCAAGTTGTCAGATTTTTGGAAAGAAAAATACCTATTGACTCGCACCTCCAGGGTCAAGGGTTCGAGTCCCACCTTGACCCTGGAGTGATCTATGTGTTGGAGTTTACATGTCTCTCACCCTGTAATGGATTCGCACTTCGTCTATGATGTACCCCACCTAGTGCCTCAAACCCCCCTTGGATAATCTCCAATGAGTGGAATAACCAGTTCACAAGATAATGTCTCAAAGCATATCTACTTTACCCAATAGGCCTTCTGAAATATATATATATATATATATATTTTTCAAGTTATTATTTTAATTGCACTTGCTAAATGCCAAAAAACGCCGGTGAGAAAAGACATGCACTGACCACAGTAACCGGTCAGACAGCACAGAGACTAGAGGAAGAGGAGACTACCAAGGTACGGAGATAAATAGGTCGGAACCGGACATGTTTCAGAACAAAATGTAATCTACGCCGAGATTTCACCATAATCAGTGTTTTGTTTTTATTAAACAATAGTTTATCATCACACCTTACCTGATGAGGCAGCTGTAAATATAACACATCACCGTCTCGAACACTGGGTTGTCCACTGTCCTTGAAAGTGTTGTAAAGATCAGTGAGAGATTGATAAAGAATCTGTAATACAGTATACAGTAGAGTGACTGAAGTTTCCCAACATACTGTACACCGTTATCAGGTGTTCAGTAAAGCAGTTCAGTGGAGGAGGATTTAGCCAGCGATTCATCATTATTTGACTCAGAGGGATATTAGTTGTGACGAGCATACTGTAAATGACGAGAGCTTTGATTGTGGATCACATGACCACATGAGCACTTATTGCTGTAATAACTAATAAAAGATCAGAAGTCTAGTATATTTAGGAAACCAATGGCCTTTTGCCATTCTCTTCATTTTAATGTTTATCAGCTGAATTTTTGTTTCCCCTTTTAAAAATTTTTCCCCACAATGTTGCGATTTATTTTTGATACACTAGCATGTGGCTTGACATTTCTGTTACTTACCGGAAATGTTACTGTATAAATAATTCTATTTTTTTTTTCCACGGCACTTTTTTGACCAAAGAGAATCGAGAATTCGAGTGGGTGTGAGACTTATTGGAAATGTTATTATGGCTATACAGCAATTAATTATAGAAAGCATGATGACTACCAGGAATTAACACAACATTAAAAAAAAAAAAAAAAAAAGAACAGTGAATGCATAAAATTTCTATAAATGCTTATAAATGTTGCAATTTATATAAAAAAAATGAATGACTTGTTGAGCCTTGGATGTTTGCTAAATGTCAGACTAAACCTGATAATAAACTTACAAATATCTTTCTTTAGTGCTTTAGATTCTGTTACGGTCTGATTAAGGTCTCCTAAAGTGAGCTGGATAAATATTTAGAGGACGCCGTGTTTGATTTATTTACTCTATACAAACTTTAGAAAGGTCGTTATTCATCTCAGGAGCAGACCTTCATGCTCCTGCTTGAGGGTTGAATTATATAAACAGAGCACTAGGATTATTATATTAGCTATGCTGTAATTATAAAGAGCTTAGCAGCTTCAGGTTTGGATATGCCCGGGACCAGCAGCGGCTTGCGACTGTGGATTCTAGTTTTAGTTTTAACTCTAACCCTTACAGTAGATCCAGAAATTGACCAATGAAAAGGTTAACCAAAGCTGGAAAACATTTTCATGCCAACAACAACAACAAAAATCTCTAAAACTACATCAAAGACCTTAAACTAGCCAGGAATTTGGGAATTGTTTTTTTTTCTTCTTCTTTTACTTTTGGTAAAAAGTATTTCACATCCTTCTCTGATGAGATCTCATCCGATGCACAAAACTCATGAATCTCTCCATAGTTATGCAATTTTCAACTGGTGTTCAAGTCAAACCGGGACTTTTGGTTTTACCTTTATTTCTCTATATAATCCCCTTCTAAACAAATGCACTTATCCCAATGTTATCACTAGGTAGAAAGTTTTCTCAGTACATCAAAACTATGATCAGACTGTCTGCTGTACGTCTGAAACCCTGGCCTCCCGGGAACTCCTTTAATGGCCCAAACATGTGGAAATGGCTTGGAGTGCAGTCAGGACTGGAAGGGGGATGTAGCAATACCTTTCTGTAATGTGCAAGTGGTGTTGGTGAATGACTGTGTGTACTGTTCACACGTACAGATGTTTCTCTTCTGCAAGTTGTCCATTGATTTACTGATTTATTTATTTTAAATTTTTTTAAAGGATAAGGCATTGCACTTACTTGTGGGAATGACTGCAGTGAGTTCTGAACCACCACCCCTCAGTATCTCATATTAGAAACTGTTCTGTACATCATAGACACATTGTTGGTATCTATACTTTGCTTTCTTTATAAACATTGCTCAAATCTGGCAACCCTGACCTCCATCTTTGTATTCAAATGTTCATCGAGCCATGATGGGGCAGAGATAATCCTGCCCCTACAGAACTTTTAGTGTTAATTTTTTAGGTCCCATTTTTGACCACTATGCGCAATAACAACTCTGAATAACATCTTTTAGTATTTCAGCATTTCAACTGTGCTGTGTGTTGGTGTTGTGAAAAAAGGCCCTTCCCCTATTGACGATCCGCCTCTGTATGAGACAGAACCGGCAATCAGGGAGCGTCTTAAAGTGGATTTGCTGTGAAGTAGAGGTTGACGTTAACAGAGATTGAGTATGAAAGGTTGAGAGAGAAGACGCCTGGATGTCTGTAGGGTGAAGTAGCAATGGAAGGATCTGTGTGCCGAAAGAAAGTGATGTTTGCACCAGAGGGACAGGAGCTTTTCTCACTTTTTCCATAAAAAAAACAAAAAAAACAACATAATTCAAATCTTATCAAAGACTGGGCGTTAGAGGTGAAAGGTGATGGTGTGACACATTTTTGCATCATGGTGTGTGTGTGTGGTGTTATATTAAATGTTAGAAAGGAAGAAAGGTGCGAGTTTCTCTGCAGTGCATTTATCTTGACGGTGTAATGTTAGGTTTCTGTATTTCTCTCTCTCACTATATATATATATATGTTCCTCTCTCCAGCACGCCTTGAACTGGAGGAAGAGAAACCCTGAATAACGCTGAAACACATGTTAGTCTCCATACGGCTCTCAAAGGGATGCGACTCCTATGAGACACCTCAACCCATATCCATCACTCATTATGTTTCCATAGTCACGGAGATGCTTCAAGTCTTCAGTGCTCTTAAACACTCGCCGACGATCTGAGCATTCTGCATTCACCCTGACATTTCAAAGTCTCTTTATCAGAAGCGCTATATAGTCCAGGTTGCATATTATACTGTGCATGTTTTTTTTTTTTTTTTCTTTATTAAGTGTTAAGTGCCTTTCTAGTTCAGAACCAATGGGCTACCAGCTTTCCGCCTACCTCCCACCTAATACATAGAAGCTAGACATACACATACAGTAATCAGCAAGCTGATATTATAAAATCATATTATCATACATCCGAAAAGAAAAAGATAAAAGAAATCAGGTCAAACAAATTATTTGTTCTTCTGGAGAACGTGAGCCGAATCCTGATGATGTCATAGCTATCTATGGTCAGGAGTCAAGAGAGCAAAATGAGGCTGGAGAGCACTTTTCTCCCAATGCGGTACACTGCCTGGTGAAGCGTCAGTTTGGGAAAATATAAAGAGAAGCAATGTGATGCCATACTTATAGAGTGCTATTAATTCTGGTTCTCATCCAAGAGACAGCCTTCGGTTCTGAAATACGAGTCCAACACTGACGTGCCAAAACGTTGCAGTTCCACAAATGACCACTAGGTTATTGTCCCTTGGCTCCAAAAATTAGTCAATCCTCAAGGAGCCCCATGTTAAAATAAACACATGTGTTACAAAAAACTGCTTTGGTCTCCATAGCCAGATTTTACATTCATGACAACCACGGGGTGAATCATGGTATAAGTCATCAGTAAAAATTACATTATGCATGGCTGATTTGAGTGATAGCTTCATGATAAGCCCGGGCGGGATGACGTCACTTTGTCTAACTTGACTTCTCAACTAGAGCTTTTACTCTTGTAAATTAAAACGTTATTCTTCTTTTAGCTGCTTCCCGTAGGGGTCGCCACGGTGGACCATTTGTCTCCATCTAACTATCACATCTTCTTTTGTCAATCCAACCTCCTGCATGTCCTCCCTCACCATATAACCTGTACGCTTTTACCCTTCCTTATTCCCCCTCTCTCTCCCTCTGGACACCTCTGTGTCCTTGCTTTCTCTTTCGTTCTCCAGTCAACCGTAGCTCAATTTACATACAGTAGTTATCCTGATGACCAACAGTACCTGAGGGGGTTGTAGTTAACCCCGGGCCTTGACCGATCTTGTATGAAAATCTTTATCATGATCTGCATATTGATTCGGCACACATTTTCTTTTACACCGGATGCCCTTACTGTCACAACATGAATTGTACTAAAAATAATTGTAATCTGTACCTGAATTGATTTTTTTTTCACCTCCATCTCTAATATCCAAGCTGATTACTCCCTTTATGGTAGAAACACTACAAAAAAACATACTGCTGGTCAAGTTATTTTTAGGGGTAGCAGGGATTCCTGGTGTCAAAATGAGGCTGACTGGGGTGTAGTGGTTAGCACTGTCGCCTTGCACCTCCTTCGATTCCCGGCCAGGATCGCTTCCGGTCTCTGTGTGCATGGAGTTTGCATGTTCTCCCCGTGCTTGGTGGGTTTCCTCCGGGTACTCCGGTTTCCTCCCACAGTCCAAAGACATGCAGGTTAGGCTAATTGGCATTCCCAAATTGCCCGTAGTGTGTGAGTGTGTGTGTGCCCTACGATGGATTGGCACCCTGTCCAGGGTGTACCCCGCCTCGTGCCCTAAGTCTCCTGGGATAGGCTCTAGGTCCTCATGATCCTGAATACAGGATAAAGCGGTATAGAAGAGGACATAAGGCGGGGTACACCCTGGACAGGGTGCCCGAGGGCACACACACGCACACACTATGGGCAATTTGGGAGCTCCAGTTAACCTAATCTGCATGTTTTTGGACTGTGCAGGGAAACCAGAGTGCCCAGAGGAAACCCATCAAGCACATATACCCAAGGTGGGAATCGAACCCTCGACCCTGGTGACTGTGCTAACCACACCATATACTGTGTGTGTATATATACTGTATGAAACCCCTGTGACTAAATAAATAACCAACCAAATAAATAAAGGCCAGATTATACTAGTAATTATACTAATTACGGTATTATTTGTCAAGTTGTTAACATTGGCAGAGTGTATTCTAGATATATTGTATTGAAGTCATTTGGTGTCTATCCCGAAGACAGCTAGAAAAACCGGTACAGCAGCCGGTTTTGCAAGGGCACATGGTATTCATCAAGCGACTGCGTGTAGTGCTGCTCATGGAGTAAATCACACAGACTGAAGGACAGACAATTCAGACAAACAGCTGCAAGATGAAGGTCGTACAGTAACAGTGAGAAAACATGAGAAGGATAAAAAGAAGAGGAAATGACAAACTTATGAGCACAAGCAGACAATATGCTTCATGAAGAACAGGTCCATAGGTTAGGGTCAGGGTTTCTCCTGAACATTTTCATGAAGCCTTCATAAAGATGAACAAGTGTTTTGAAGGGAAGGACACGAGGCTGTTAAAAAAAGACCCAGACAGGATGCTCTCCTCTTCTGCGACTGATCAATAAGGTGTAGGTTGAATTAGGAGATAGCAGATGTTGTCCAATACACAACAGACCTCATTAATCAAGCTGGGTATGAACGGATTTATTTGTATATTGTTCGTGGAAAGAAAAGTTGTGTTCATAAAAAAACTAAGGAAAAAAAGTCCCACAGGAGTGCTGATTTTGTGCAAACTTTGGTTGTTGGACTAAACTGGATTATCATAATAATACAACTGGGTTATACTGTCAAGTTTAAATACGAGGGCTGTTCAATTCAAACCAGGACTAGTGATGAAATTTCTGCTGAATGGGGGTTTAAAACCGATTGACACTTACAGAAGACTTGCAGTTTAAACGTTTTAAAGACGTCCTTGAATGACCATTCTGGCCGAGGTGGCTCGGAGCCCACTGCAGTCGTTCTTGTGAACATCCAGGGAGTGAAATCATCCTTGAAATCGCCAGCTTGCAGAAGAGACGCATCTGTCTGTGTGAACTGTGCACACAGTCATTCACCAACACCACTTGCACATTACAGGAACCCAGCTCAGAGTTATTCCCTCATTCACCGTACAGTCCTGACCTCGCTCCAAGCCATTTCCACATGTTTGGGGAATTAAAGGAGTTCCTGGGAGGCCATGACACTGGCGTACACAGAAAAATTTCTACCCTGATGGTATTTAAGCACTACTGAAATGCTGAGATAAGTGCATTAGTGTAGCAGGAGATTATATAGAGAAATAAAGGTAGTTTTTACAATCATAACCGTTTTATTCTGCACAATCAAAAGTCCTGCTTTGACTTGAACGCCCCTCCTAGTTTTTATTTTAATGCCGCTGGCAAATTAAACAATCAGAGGAAAAAAAAACACAGACTAATTTATATTTGTACTCAATTATTTCATTATAAAAGGTCACAACCTATCCAGTGAAATAAGACTTACCATTCAAGTAGGACAAAAGTAATGGCACCCTCCCAAAAGAAAGAAAAGTAGCTGATGAGCTGCCGTGGCTGAGCTGCATTATTGAAAGATTTAGCAAACACTGCTCTAATTTCTCTAGCTTAATAATGTTGCTGCACCTACTGTACACTGTACCTAACCCTAAACTTATGCTCTGTAACCAAACTCAAACAATTTGAATCCTTGAAAGGCTAATGTATATAAAAGCTTCTTTTTACTACTAGTACAATAATAATAATAACAATAACATTAATAATAATAATAATAATAATAATAATAATAATAATAATAATTACATTAATAATAATAATAATAATAATGAACGAATGAATAATAATAATAATAATAATAATATTATTACTATTATTATTATTATTAATAATAATGTAATTATTATTATTATTATTATTATTATTATTATTATTAATGTTATTATTCATATTTTTATTATTATTATTAATATTATTATTATACTATTTCCTTTGTGATGATCAGATAAATGCCCTCTCAAGGTCAAAACTGATTCCTATCCTTGTGGCTCCCAACACACACACACACAGATTGTTGCAAGAGATGTTCACGCAACTCCTTGATGACACAATTCACAAAGCACAAATACTGTTCGACGCAGGACCAGCAAGAGGAACTGTGTATAAAGCAGTGAAGGTCAAAATGAGGTGAAGATAAAAAGAATGCACAGGGGGATGCGATCCCATACAAGAGGTGTAAGAGGTGGTGAGAGGGTGTGAGAGAGGATGTGTAAGAGGATGAGAGTGTGTGTGTGTGTGTGTCCTTTTTTATTCAGCGGAAAGTTCCAGCTATTGAGGTATGAGCAGACACACAGATGGAAAGTAATGCAGCATGGTGGGGGTGGAGAGGGGTAAAGGGGAGGCAGCAGGCAGGGAAAAACGAGGCGGGGTTTAGCTTTGTGCTGTTCCTATCAGGTATGGGCAGGGGCAGGCTGTGGGAACAAGCAAGAGAGAGAGAGAGAGAGAGAGAGGGAGAGAGGTAGACGGAGATGCACACTCTGACTCGCACAGCCAGTGGCACTGAAGTCAGTTGCAGCAGTGAAATAAAACACAGCCCTGGATTGAAACCTGGGACCTTGAGCCTGGAAGAACAGCGCCGGTGCCAGGAGATATGTCTGATTCTAACATTCAGTCTAAGAAGGCCGGCATTCGGGCAGCTGTCATCCTGATTGGACTACTGCACAAGTCCAGGAGGCACAAGGAGAGAGAGCGGGAGAGGGAGAGAGAGAGAGAGAAGGAGCGGTGGGTTTCTCTATAAGTTCTGTACTCCTCTTCCTGCATGATCTCAATCTCTGCTTTTGACTCGGATCAGGCTTTTTAGGATAGTGATATTAGTATTTCAATATACTGTATGACTGTACTACTGTATTATACTGTACTTTTATTAGAAGATCAAATGAATGACTGATACTCCTGTAACATCAGACAGCTGCACGTTAACAGATGTTAAAGTCTATTTTTGGAGCAGTCGTTGGTTTTCTTCCCTTCAGTTCTTCAAGGAGCGGCTATGGAAATGAGAGAGGGTTTTTATCATTATGATAAGTTTTATTATAGCCGACTAAAAATAATGGCGTTTCCCCCCGCTTTTTTTTCGGAAACATGCTGGAAATAATAAATATGTTCAAACATACTGAGATTTAACAGTCAAAAAATATTTTCGTTAGGTTTAAAAAATGAGTATCTGAATTAAATTTTAGGATGAATGAAAAAAAAGGAGAATTATTGGTTGTTATAGATTTCTGATTATTAAAAAGAGAATGATAAGTCTTAGCGCTAATAAAAATTTAAATGATGGAAAATTAATGAAAAACAAACAAGAAAGAAATCTGCAACAAGTAAACAGCATCATAGGGTGAAACTTTCTTTCATTAATTTGCATTTTCGTGAATAAATGCATGTCACAGTGGTTGTTAGTAGCATCAGTTAGAGCAAAATCAATATACCCGTGTTGCATCTTCGGACGTACAAGTAAAAGTAAACTAAACTGTAGTGCTCGTGTGGTTTTATTACCGCTTAGCCTGTTGAACATGCTGTACCTGAGAGAGTAGGAGTGAAATGCACCGAGTCAGCTTTGTAGACAGAAAGGAAGTGAGAGCCTTTTGTTGAAGCAACAGGTGTGCATCACTCACTGCCTAAAAAAAAAAAAAAGCAACCGCTTCCTCTTGGGACTCCACAAGGATGCTGCTGCTTGTTACAGACAAACTCGGAAAGCCTGACTAGTCTTTTTTTAAAGACTCGACCTTTTCCCCGTTCACTCTTCCCTCTTCTGTCCTCTCAGGGCATTTCCCAGCAAACCTCTGTTAGACTTTTATGTTGTATTGGGCCGGCAAGCTGTTCCTCTTTCTGTCTAATCATTAGTCTATATTTGACCAGGTAACACAGAGTGGCTTGTTTTCGTCCTGCCACACGCAGGCTTATTTGCATGCATCAAGTCAGATAACAGGCCACGTCCTTCATAGCTAATGGACGCTATGATTTTTTGAATGGTCTTGCTTGCATGGTTAATGATTTTTAGCTTCCTAAGAGCACGCTAGGGAACTGAAGTTTGTCATAATAATAGAATAAACATACTTTGACACAATACTCCTAACAACAAGTTAACTTACAGTTATTATTTTAAATAATCCTTATTTAATTTATCATAAAATGTTATATAATGTGTTTGATTTGACATACAGTATACTATCAATTATTAAATGCATTTAAATTGAATTAACTTTTATCTTAAATATTAAGAATTTTTTCTATTTAATTAAATATTATTTCATAATTTTATGCAATACCTTTTTTTTATTATGAATTTGTATAGTTATTTAAACTATATTATTTGTTTAAAAAAATTATATTTATTAAATCATTTGATTTACTTTAATACTAGCCAACCTAAATATTCTAATATATCTCAAATATTTAAAGAATTTCTTTATAAACAGTTACATTTTTTTGTTACTAAAATAATTTATAATAATTTTACATGAATCAAAAATGTTTATTGTGATATAAGCATTATCTTATTTATGAATTTTCAATTTTAACATATTTATATAAAAAAAACAATATGTCTTTAAACACAGATTTATTATTTTAGAATTTTTGGTAATAATTTTACTTTTATTAAATAATTTGATGTAACTTTATTTAGCCACCCTAAATATTGAATATCAATTAATAAAATGTTTTTAACTAATAACACATTTTTGAAATCATAATAGTTATGTAATATAATATATATATATTAGATTTACACTTTATTAAATATTTTTAGCAATATAGTATTTATAAATTTAATTTATTTAGTTAATTTAATTCCAAATTTCTTTTTAATATTGAATATAAAAAACTATTTATATTTCCTAATGTATAGTATGTATTAGAAATATTGATTTAAAAAAAAACATTCATCTCAATTGTTGTAAGCATAATGAACCCACGTGGTGAGACTCACCTGAATACTGAAACACCAAGCTGAAGAACACATCAGTGTGTTTGATGAGAATAAATGGCTCTTTAAGTGCGTTGTGTGATGGATTGGCTGTGATTGAGAGAGAAAGCAGCTGGCCTGTTGCGGCTGATAGACAAAAAGCATTTCTTTGAGAAAGCTCGAGCCGCTGCGTGGCTCTGATTGAGGCCTGATTGCTCTGTAATTGCTAACAGTTTAAACATGGCTGAACAACAGCGAGGCAGATAATTATTGCAGTTTTATGGGTGATGAATATTGCGGAGGGCGTGATTATGATTAATTTCAGCAACTGGATGCTCTCTGGAACGACATCGACTGCTGACCGCAGCCTCTGACCCTCTGCAGAGAGAGTCACCGCTTTGACTGCTCCCTTTCTCTCTATGCATCGCCCAAAATCCAAAAATATGAGCGTGTAATGAAGTGAGTCAACATGTTGGACAGTTTCCTCTCTTTCCAAGGTGGGGCTGCTGATGTTTTTCCCCCCGTATTTCGTCATTTGCTCCTCTGATTAAACCCATGATTTTTCACTTTCTCACACTGAATTGCATTTCCACACCTCCCTCTACTCCTCTGCTGTTTCCTTTCTTGCCTTAACACAACCTTCTTAACCTTAATTAAAATTCCTAATCACTTTACTTTTACTGTACTCACTGTGTTACTCTCTCGTTCTCTACACTGCCTATCCCAAAGCACAGGGCGGGGTACACACTGGACACAGTGCCAATCCGTTGCAGAACAAATAAGCACATAAACACACTCACACACGCACGATGACGAGTTTGGAAATGCCAGGTATCTTAATCTGCATGTCTTTGGACTGTGGGAGGAAACCCACCAATCACAGGGAGAACATACTATACACTCAAATTCTACACACACGCGAGGTGGGAATCGAACCCTTGACTCTGGAGATATGAGGCTACAGTGTAAGCCACTACGCCAACATGCCACATTATTATTATTATTATTATTATTATTATTATTATTATTATTATTATTGTTATTATTAATTGAATGTAGGATTTTATATAATTGTTTTTTTTCCCCAGAATTTAAAATAGTAATTTTTTTATTAATTTGTTTGATGTAACTTTAGTTAGTCAACCTAAATATTATAATATTTGCTTTATTTTATTATATAATAAATATAATAAAATTTTAAATTATTTTAAATCTTTTTTAAAAATTAAATTCTTAATCTATTCAATATTTTTACAGGAAGTAAAATTCTATATATTGCAAAATAACCAAAATCATGTTAATTAATTGATAATTGTATAATTATAATAAATTCTTTATTTTGTTATTTTAATTTAATTTCTATTTTTTAAACTGAATATCAGTATTTGATATTTTTATTGCATTTGTTAAACTATTTGAGAGGAACTATTTATTATTATTATTATTATTATTATTATTATTATTATTATTATTCATAGAAATGAAAATAATAACAACAACCCTCCCATTTCATCCCGGACTTGGAACCGGCACCGCATCCAGTGGGAGGTTTGGACACTGACTGGGAATCAAACCCAGGCCTTCCGCAATAATAATAATAATAATAATAATAATTAAAAAAAATTTTACACACTCGTCACATGTTTTTGGATACTGTATATCAGACTAAAGGAAAAAAAATTAACACTAAGTAATGAAAAGACAAAATATTTTTAACCCTTTAGCTATTTTCCTCGCTCTGCTTTCATGTGATATTTGTTTGTTTGTTTGCATTTATTAATATGAACTTTGTCACAGTGGCTTGTGGTTAGCATCTTTATGTTAAACCTCAAAGGTTAGAGGTTTGAATCTCACTTCTAGTCTGTGTGTGAGGTTTGCATGTGGTCCCTGTGCGTGGTGTGTTTCTCCGGTTTCCTCCCACAGTTTTCAAAAGCGCAATGTAGGCTGATTAGTGTTTCCAATTTGCATGATTGTGTGTACCATACTTTGTGTTAAGTTTCCTGGGAAAGGCTTAAGGCCCCACCATGACCCCACGCAGGATAAACAGTATATGGCCGGATGGATGGATGGATGGATGGATGGATGGATCAATACTGTATACTGGTAAAAACACTGACTTATTAAACATCAGCTTCATTACACCAAGCAGTGACATGGCAGAATGTTTTAAACCCTAACCATCTCTCTCACAATCTCGCTCTTTTTCTCGCCCCCCTCCCCCTCCCCCCCCCTCCCCCACCACTTGGTGGGAAAGCCTTTATGATTAGCAGCCGTGTGAGATTAGAAGGACATAAGCCCCTAATTCAGTAACACGTATACGAAGACATGTACACAAACAAAGCCGAATCTCCTGTGACCCAGGGCTTGTTATGATACCGTGAGTTATGAGTTATATTCATCCACAAATGGATAATGTACCATATATTTGGGACTGTGTGGCTTATGGCAGGTTTATAACCTGGGAAAACACCAACTCCATTCATCCAGATCAGGCGTCAAATCAGTGGGAGGCTGAGACGAACGACACATTTGGGATTAATGAAGGTCTGTATAGAGAATAATAAAATGCATGAACACATAACTTGAACATAAAGTGTACAATAAGACAATTGATTAGTGAACCTCAGCCAGGACTTCAGAAGATTTGAGAGTTGTTAAACTAAATGTATATGGAGATGAGAAAAATAGTGACTATATTGTTAAATTTTTTTTATTCTGATTGTTCAGAAGGGATAGATTAATTTTCACAATTTTAAACCGGATTAGGACAAATGTGTGAAATCATTGAGTTTTCTGTAAGGAGGTGCTTTTCTAACATTTAATGAAAAGTGCCAGTGTCAGCACTTTTTCATATTTCAAGTTAAAGCTTTAAATTTTGTTATATCTTTAGGAAAAATAGTTTACAATTATACCTTGTTTACTTAATAAAAATAAAAAGATTATCCTTAATAATAATAATAATAATAATAATAATAATAATAATAGCTGCTATAACAGAAGCGATATATTCATGAATGTTTCACAACATTCGATATAGATACAAGGGTGTGTCAAATGAGAACATTAAAAGTAAGTAAGTTACACAAACTGCATAAGATTTTTTGACGCAAAATTAAACTACTGGTCTGTAGATCTCCATCTCCTTTTTTTATTTTTTATTTTTTTTATTGCTACACTAAATTTAAACTATTTGCAATAACCAATGCAAAAGAGATTTACATTTTTTTTAATTATACCTTTGATTACAGAACACAATGTGGTGTCAGGTTCATGTGTGAAAATGGTTCCTCGTCCCCCCAGTGTCCTTGAACATTCTCCGTGCCATCAGAGAAGAAAAACTCCATAGATGTGATAACCTGCTCATTCAGTACATTCAGGTCTTCAGCTGACTTTATTTTATTGCCACATAACGTTGCTGAGTCTAGACCTGAGTGACCTGAAGCAACCCCAGATTATAACACTGCCTCCAGAGGATGGTGCATGATGGGTACATCGCGTCATGCACTTCCCTTCTTACCCTGACACGCCCATCACTCTGGAATAGGCCCAATCTGGACTCATCAGATCACATGACCTTTTTCCATTGTTTCAAAATCTAATATTTATGCTCCCTAGTACATTTTATTTATTTATTTTTGGTATCACTAACAAGTGGTTTTCTTATAGGATTGAGACTAAACAGCTGTCTAGCCATAAGTTCTCATTACATTTTGTGTGCGTATGGGGAAACGCTCTTACTTTCACTATTAAACATAACTCTGATATTTTATGTCCATTTATTTTGCTTGTTTTTTTACAATGCGACTTCACTGAGCATTTACAGTAAGTGATCCGAATTCATGATTTTCAGCAATATCTTTCGAGGTTTTAATAATGTATTGGACAGTTGTAAAATTTTCTTTTTTCATGCAAAATGTAAATAAAATACTTCTTGACTTATTACTAAAATAACGATACAAGTAGCGATATGAATTCAATTAAATTTTATTTGCATAGCGATTTTAACAATTGACATGGTCGCAAAGCACCTTTACCCAATCAAAAGAATTATTTAAGTTTGTATCAAATGTGAACGTGTATGAATCAAAATGATAAGACTGTCCCTGATGAGGAAAACGAGGACGACGGCGACAGTGGCAAGGAAAAACTCCCTGAGATGGTAATACTGTAGGAAGAAGCCTTGAGAGGAACCAGACTCAACAGGGAACCCATCCTCATCTGGGTGA
>JAQQZT010000003.1:4331250-4342857 GCA_030068275.1 Clarias platycephalus | reverse complement strand
GTAGAAAATAAATCACTAAACAAAAACAAAGACATTTGCAAGTGTTCTAAAACTTTTGAACGGTAGTGTATATATATGTATATATATATATATAATGTATATAAACTTTTGAACTGTAGTGTATATATATATAGTGTATATAAACTTTTGAACGGTAGTGTGTATAACTGGACTGTGTATACCTGAGGCTATATTTTAAGCAAACATTTGTTACACTGAACGTTTGACTTCATTATTTACTTTTTATCATATACTTTTAATGTAGAATGTTTTTTTTGAAGTCATCCTTGCACTACAGCAGTTATTGGCATGTGTTTTTCGCACTTTTGCACATGCTGATTTTATATGAACGGTTTGACAACAAAATGCAATTTTTGCAGTTTTGATAAAATCAAAGAGAAGAGAAGTGTTGCAATTCCGATTTGTTTTCTTTGAGTCACAAAAGCAAAAATGCCAGAATAGTTAATCAAAATAGTTTGGGTTATATCAACGTGAGTTCTGAATGATTTTTCAAAACGCCATAACTCCTACAGTTTTGTCACAATGGAAAATTCAGCCTGCAGTCGTGTTTGTGGTTATTTACTGTAAGTATGCAGATTAGTATCAATAATATGTTGGCTGAGTTTTAATGAACAGCAATTACCTTCACTTCACTGATCACGTGACAGAAAGAGTCAAAGCGATTGGTTCATCACGACACATCTGCTTTTGCAAAAAAAATCTCGCCAGGTGTCATGCTTTGCTCAAAACTTGTAAGTTCAAAACTTCTCAAATAAGATTATAGCAGAGGTTCATGATTATGATTATGATTATAGCAGATGTTCATAAAGCATTAAATGGTTTTTTCTTACAGACAACCTTGTGGGTCAGAGAATAATAATCTGAAAATGGACTTTATTGCGTTTTTGCTGTCAAACTGTTCATACATGCATGAGCATTTGACACTCGATAAGGTTACTCAGGACATTTTAATTGAAACCTATGGCAGTGTCATTACTGTGAGGTTTAAAATAGTAATGCTCTGTTCCTAGTAAACATATATTGGACTATCGTAGCAACTTTGCACACAAATATAGTACATAGTAATAATCATTATTTTGTAAGCTATGACTTGCTATTTTCTTCTTCTTCTTCATCTTTTCCTTTTTCTTCTTCATTTTCTTATTCCTATGTGGGTAGGTATATAGATAGATAGGTATATAGATATAGACATATACTGTATATATATGTACATACACTCACAAAAATACACAAGTACACTGCATAGCAACAAAAGTTTGTTGTGTGTTTCAAGGCACCAGCGCAGCTAGGCCCCTCACTGTAAGTGTGGTTAATCAGCTGTGCAGCAGCCGCAGAGTCCTCAGGGTGCATACAGAGATAAGGAGACCCACCACGTAGATCCCTATGTAACATTAATGCTATTGTGTCTCAACCTCATGTCTGATGTGACGAGTAGTTAAGGTTAACATGGGCCACTTTTTTTTATTGTTACAGTAGTTACTGTACGCTGGAGGGAATTAATTATTGACCAGGTGACACCTCCATACAAGCCCTGATACTAGTTGGATTCTTTGTTGGAATGAGGGTTTTCAAGAAGCTAATAATAGTTCTGCTACAATGATCTCAATGGTCTACAATAAATTGTTGGAGTGGATAGAATTTCCCAACAATCTTTTCAACAAACTCTATTATTCAGGATGCTCTACTATTCTCTGTTCTTTGGATCTACACAAGAATCTCCTTTTACATGTTTTTTTTTACTGTATATGCAGGCTTCAAGGCCACACTTCTTACTCAGTGGTTTAAGGACACCGTCATGCTGATATCTGAGCTTTCTTTTTTTTTTACCAGTGTCCACTTTTTTGTTAGCTACATTACATTTCCCATGCAAAGCGCTGCTAAGTGATGCAGGTCAGGACAAAGGGTTCCTCATGCAATATCGAGCGAGTACACACGATATACAACATAGATTTATTATCTGTGCTTGTTTGCAAGGCTGTGAGCATTTTCTCAAACAGCTGCATAGGCCTTTTTGTCCAGCTGCTGAGTTTCTTCTCAATTGCAAAGTCAACTAGGGCATTGGAAGGTTTTGAAAAGTTCAGCTGATGAAGGGGTTTATGTAACATTCTGGTTTAACATGATAGGGGCTGATCTACAGTATGTGGTATTATTGGATCTAGAATCACTTCATTAAAGCATTGATCTACAGCATGGTAGAATCCTTTCATAAGTACTGTATGCGAAGAGTTAATAGGGTGTCAATTGTTAAAACATGAATTACCAGCAAAGTAGAGGAGACAGGCAGGGAAAAGGTCCATCTATACAGTATACAGTAGATGCTACAGTTCTCCATATGTTTCAGATAATACGGTACTGTTGAACGCCACTGTATAAAGCGAATAGTGTGGGTAGGATATGCATGCTATTGTACAATGAGAAACTCCAACCATAGCATTTCAGGGATAACATAAGAGGAATGGATGGATCAGCTGCTTATTGCTTATGTTTTAAGAACCTGTATTGATTTTTTGAGTGATGGGTGAAAAGTCATATATACAGTATGATGCTTATGAATCCATATGGTAATAGATGGTTCAGAATTAATTCCTAATAGGTTGTTACATGTATGTAATAATATTAAATCACATCAGTGGTGTGGTTGGATGATGTGGAATGTTAGGGATCCAGAATCCGTTCTTTATAGGTAATCTAAGCAGTGGTAGAATTTCCAGAAACACTTCCTAATGGAGGTAGATATGTGGAGTGATGGGGATCCGCACACAACTTGGCACAAGTTTTTATGCCGGATGTCCTTCTTGACACAACCCTCCCATTTTCTCCAGGCTTGGGACTGGCACTGGATCCAGTGGCTGGGGTTTGGGCACTGGCTGGGAATCAAACCCGGGCATTCCGCATAGCTGGCAAGAAACCTACCACTGAGCCATGAGGCGTATTATGTAGTGAGTGCATAATGTGACTGGATCTGTGTATATGCTAGTAGTGGTCTAAAAACCCTTTATTACTGGACGAGATCTACTGTATGATATGGTTGAGATCCAGAATCTTTTCTTAATGGGAAATTAAAGGGATGGTAGGGCTTCTGGAATCACTCCCCGATAGATGCAGACTTATGCAAGACTTATAGATCTTTGCGGTTGGAAGAGTCCAGAAACAATTTCTAATAGGGAAATGTGGTGTGGAAGGAGTTTAGAACATATCATAAATGGGAACACTTCATGCGTTGGTTCTTTGAGGCAGTACAAGTCCAGGATCAATTCTTAATATGGGGTCAATGGGGTAGAAAGGGTCCACAGTCAGTTTTTAATAGGGGATATGTGGGATGGTAGGGTTTTGGTCAAGAGCCACTTCATAATCGAACAAATATCTTATGGAGTCCATCCATGAGACGCGACATTGTCCATAATAATATTCCAAGGGTGGAGATCTACAGTTGGTAGAGGGTCCAGAATCACTCCGTTAATGAGGGTGTTGTAAAGAGTCCAGAATACATTATGTGATCATATAGTCATATCTATACAGTGGTGAGGGGTCTTGAATTACTTCATTGTGGAGGTAGTGGTCATGGTAGTGGTTTTGTGGTCTAGAATTGCCAATACCCTGGGGTTGTACTGTATGTAAGACATAACAGAGGTTCAGAATCACTACAGTATAGGGGTGGATATAGGGGGTGTTGCAAATTGTGTCATGTAAATTTTGTCTGTAAAAACGGCATCACCATAACGCATAAATTTTTCCATAGATATGAACGCAAACGCAACAACAAAAGCATGATTACGAAATAAATATTTCAAGAAATCATTCAATTGTATGAAAGACCTCTCACCCACTCTTTGGAAACTTCTCCAATCTGTCTGACACAAACTCAGACATTAACAGGAAGTGCGTTTGTATGTATGTACAGTACAGTATGCTTTGCATATTCTAATGCCTCCGTGTCTTGTGTGCTTTCAGTCTGCCGAGTTCTTCGACATGCTGGAGAGGATGCAGGTGAGATTTTCTTAATTTCTTCCAGTTAATCAGGTTAATGTGTGACATTATAAAGCTGCTACAACACGCGCTTCAGGTGGCTTCTCTGCTTCTCCGGCTTTTAGCTCAAGTGCGTGCATGAAGCCTGTCATTTTGAAAGAAGGCAACCAATTTTGTCTTCAAGTGCCAGTAGAGTGGAAGTGTTTTCTCCAGCTGAGCGATCAGCAGGGAGGCTATCCACACCACCCTGATTGAATGATCACACAGAAAGCCTGAATATACCAGCTCTTTCAAAGCCCCATTGATCTGTCTAGTACTTTTCTCAGTGGTGGGTGTTTAGTTAGTGGTGCGATCTTGAAATCGGCTTGTGAACAAGGATGACTCATGGACCTACAACAACACTATCACACTACCAGGCCAGGGGGGTGGGGGTAGGGGGGGGCTAGTGCATTTTAGTGAAAGAACATCAGATCGATATGTAGAACACTCTTTTCAGAAAGGCGGTCAGCCAGGCATGCGATCCTGTCCTGTGCACCATATGATGAATGTATTGACCGGATACGGATGTTCAAAGGCTAACATCTCTTGAGCAGACGATCGAAGATCCTGAGCTCGTCGAAACTAAAGCTGGGAGGATTCGGGGAAGGTTTGCAGCTGCCCAGTTTTGTTTGTCTTAAAGCGAGGCAGGTTAGTTTTAGTCTGCAAATATAAAACAACAACAGCAAATATCTTACTATTCCTACTGTAAATAAAGTAAGTAAATAAATTATTTAGGCTTTCAGGAGTTAATTTAAGAAGAACCTCAGATGCGCTGACGAAGCATGAACCAGGCTTTGTTTTCTAGTACTAGTAGTTTCATGTGTTTGGGACTATATTATTATCTTGAAGGTGTTTCGTCAGACATCCTGAGGTTCTTTTAATGAATAGATGGTTGGAATTTTCCTGCCGTTTATCTCTGGGAATGAATCACAAATTTTATTAAGAAAACAAAACCATCACTTATGTTCAGAAGTGAAAATTGCCAGCCTCTGGGGTGTGCTGAGGTATCCGGCACCAGGAAGTTGGCAGTGGATCCTTTGAGTCCTGTGGGTTGCAGGGTTGCAGCCTCCATGAATTGGACTTGTTTGTCTGGTGCATCTCGATCTGGGTGCTCGATCGGATTGTGAACTGGGGCCAGATTTACAACCTTGGAGTCTTTGTTTGCCGGGTCTCATGTGCAGTGCACTCTGGTCCATTGGGTCTTCTGGTGCCTTTCTATCATAAGCAGCGTTGCCCTTTTTTAAGTGAGTTGTGCTACATTGGCTTTTCTGTGGCTTTTCTGTGAGGTTGGCCTTTGCTCCCCATAGGCATAAATGTGCACCCATGATTCTGTCAACAGTTTACTAGCATATACATTCCACCTGGATTTACCTAAGCAAATAGTTAAGAGATATTGCATAATTCCTGCAGTGATTGATATGGTTCAGCTGGCAACAATTTGTTCTCATTTCTTACACAACCGTGTCAGAAGACATATCCTGTGGTCATAGCAAAGATGTTACTCTGTTTCAGAAGGGTCAAACTGGTGTTCTGCATTAAACAAAAGAAAACTCTACTTAGGAAACTAAAATTAGGTTAAGAACTGTCTAGTGTATTATTAAAACCTGGAAGAATAGAGGTGACCTATTCACCTTTAAGCATAAAGAATGGACTGTGGAGCATTATAAAAAGGTCATGTAGTCTGATGAGTTCAGATTCAATTCACCCTGTTACAGAGTGATGGGTGCTTCAGGGTAAAAAAAAACATGCAGACGAAGTGATGCACCCATCATGCCGAGTGTCGGTGTTATGATCTACGGTTGCCCCTGGTGGTCAGGTCAATTAGCTCAAATTTAACATGTGAATGTCGTGTTGTGGTTGATTGGTGCAACTAAGAAAGGTAGGGGCAAAAAAAAAAAAACGCCCCCAAATGGGGAAATGGTGGCGTGAACAGCAGGGTTTCTGATCAGAAGGTTGGGGGTTTGAGCCCCAGCACCGCCAAGTTGTCACTGTTGGACAAGGATCTCCTTAACCTTGTCTGCTCTAGGGTCACTGTATTCTGGCTGACCCTCTTCTTTAAGCCTGGCTTCCTAAGTGGGACATGCAGAAAAGTCATTTCGTCAAGCTGTACAAATAATTTAATCTTAAGAAGAAGTTAATTAATACTATTAATGTCTCGCACTCGCACTGGAGTGATTTCAATTTTCACCATGCAAAAAAAAAAAAAAAAAAAAGGGCAGATATTGCATAATAAAAGAGGACATACTGTATAATATAATATATAATATATAATAAAGCCCACCTGTATCCTGTGATAGTTACTGTATAACTTCTTTTTCGTTTTCTCTGCACAATGTTGACTGTGTCAGCAGGATGCAAGAATCATGAAATAAATCAATTAGACCAGAGCCAAGAGACAAGCTTTGATGCAAAATTGTATTGGAATATTGAAGTATCTTATCCATCTTCCTGTCTAAACCAAGATACAAGAGCAAACATAATAACGTTCAAAAGAAAAGGCACCCCTACTGTGTCCTGCCAACTATCATGTCTAATATCAATAGCTACAAAGACACGGTCGAAAAACTTCAAGTATAGGCACTTAGATACACAATCCATAAAGTAAGCATCATGTTGGGTATTATACTTTACAAAGTTCAAAGATGTGCATGGAGCAAAGCCTTCGAAGGCTTGGATAGAAAACCAGGAGAAAGCATTAAAAAAAAAAATCCTTGATGGTAATCTTAACAACTTTAACACTTTATAGCTAGTTTTTGTTTCACATGTATGATTTATAGTATATACAGTACATGGAGTATATTAATAAAATGCAATTGCTCAGTATGTGACTCACTATGGCTTCTGGCTGCTTTGTATAATCTTTATCGAAAGAGACACTCATAAAGACGACTTCCACCATTATCTCTTATTATCTTATGGGCAGTGGCTCCCCAGCCCTGCTGCTGGATATCTACTCGCCTGCAGAGTTTTCTTACACTCCTACATTAACACACCTGCTTCCTTATTTAATCACAGCCTTCATTTGCATTTTCTGAATTACGTTCTTCAGTGTTTTTATTTATTTATATATATATATATATATATATATATATATATATATACTTCAGCAGTTAAATACATCACTGGTAGAAAAGAAAATGTTCTGCCTCATGCATTCTTTAGTTAATAGTTAACATTTCTGAGTAGAACCTTATAATAGAGTTTTGTTTTGGTTTTTGTTTCCCAAGAAAAGACTAAAGATAAATGGCATCAAAGATAGAAGAAAGCCTTGGGGAGAATGCTTGGAGAAAAAAGTAAAAATAGATTCAGCACATGTTAACAAAAAATGACAGGCACAGAACTTTAAGTGTTTGATGAATTTTGTCTGGTTGCCTGAATGAATGAATGAATGAATGTGTCCCAACTTTTCTGTTAACCTATTTTTAAAGAGCCCTTTATAGACTTAGAACAAGAAATATATCCTTCCCATATAATATATTGTCAGGGACAGACAAGCGGTTTTGACTGTATTTACTGTATACTTTACTTTAATTTTAAGCATTATTAAATTGTAATACTAAGCATTTAAAGGTATCATCCAATCTAAGGTTTGGGGGGGGGGGGCAAAAAGGAGCGAAATGTACAATAAACATACAGTATGTTTATGCCTAACCCTAACTCCATTTTTATATACTTAGACCTGCTTGGATGAGTTCCCATAATATCCAAAGACCTATTAAGCAGAATGAGAGCTGGGGAACATCTTTTTCATGTCTATAATATTTGCTATATGCACCAGGGGAACAAAGAACCCTGGTAACATAGAACTTTGGTAACATAGAGCCCCATGAACACAGGCGGCTTGAACTGGGGAACATACAGTAGGGCTCTGGGAACATAGTGTCTTCGGAACATATGATCTTTGGAGAATAGGGCCCTGGGAACATAGGGTTATTGGAACACAGGGCCCTGGAGACATCCTTGGAAACATAGGACCTTGGGAACATAGGGCCCTCCAAACGTAGGACTGTGGGAACATAGGACCTTGGAAACATTGGGCCATGGGAGCATAGTCTAGGACATTGAGAATATAGGGTTGTTGCAACATAGGACACTTGGAACATGGGACGCTGGGAGCATAGGACCTTGAGAACATAGGGTCTTGGAAACATAGGTCCCTGAGAACATACTGTAGGGTCTTGGAAAGATATGGACCTGGGGACTTAGGACTGTGGGAACATAGGACCCTCCGAACTTAGGACCATGGTGAACATATAGGGTCTTTAGAACATACGTAGGACCATGGGAACATACAGTAGGGATGACACCAACTAAGGCAATTATATGAAACTAGGGCTGCAGTATGGAACTTGGTTAAGGTTAAGATTAGCATCAGTTCCGTTATCTATATAAACTGGAAGGGCAAATTCAGTTCTAGCAAATTGTACTGTACATATGCACCAGACATTTTACATCTGATCAATTTGCTAGCAAACTGTGTAGCGTTAGTCACATAAATGAACATTAAAATGTAAAAATCAGTGTGTCTTCAGATACGGTTGTCCCTTAGATGAGAGATTTTATTTTATCACCTAACATGTTAAATTTTTTCTTCATAATAATTGAGTACATTTAAAAGTATCAACTTTATTTCCCCCCTATTTTGCCTGGATACTTCTACTTTTAACTGTCTACGATTTAGGCACATCCTGTCTTTAAGTATCATTTGTCAGTACTTTTCTCATCCTTTATCCTGACAGTCTGTGATGTGTGGAATCTAGCACACTGTTCTAGTATTGTCTTGTGGTTTCCGGTTAACACCTTTTCCCTTTTCATTTTCTAATGCAATCGTGGATCTCTACAGCTTCCTAAATATGAGGAAACTAAGAAGCACAAGGTGTGGAGAGAGAGAGAGAGAGAGAGAGAGAGAGAGTCTATGTGCATGTGCATCTGTGTCTATCTATCTATCTGTCTGTCTGTCTGCACTGATCTGTCTGTCTGCACTGATCTGTCTGCACTGATCAGCCATAAAATTAAACCCACCTGCCTAATATTGTGTCGGTCTCTTTTTGACTCCTCTGACCCACTGGAACATGGACACCATAAAGGCCTCTAAAGGTGTGTTGTGGTATCTGGCACCAACCCTTAGCAGCAGAACCTGTCCTGTATGTTGCCAGGTGGGCCTGTATGGATCAGACTTGTTTGTCCAGCACATCCCATGGATGCTTGACTAAGATCTAGGGGACATCTTGACCTCTTCCTGAGCAACAATTCCTTTTTTTTCTTCTTTTTTTTTTTCTGGACGAGCACCTTTTACTTCTGAAAGAGGCCACTACCTTTAGGGAATAACGCTGTCATGTAGGAGTGTACTTGATCTTCAACAATGTTTGGGTAAGGTACAGTCAAGATTTTCCCAGCAGAACATCACACTGCCTCCTCCGGTTTGTATCTCGCATCCAGCCATCCACATGAGGTAAAATAAAACATGATTCACCAGACCACCTTCTTCCATTGCTTTACGGTTCAGTTCTGATGCTCACATGCCCATTGAAGGGTCATTTTGGTGGTGGACATGGGTCAACATGTCCAACATTGGATTATGATGCACTGATAATTCTGGTGCTCTGGCGCTGTGTTCTATTGGAGCCAACATTCACATTTTTAGCAATTTGTGCTGCAATAACTCTTTTGTGGGATCATATCTGAGAGGCTACCCTTCAGCTAACCTTCAATCGAGCCTTGGGTGCCCATGACCCTGTTTCACTGGTATTCCTTTTGGCAGGTACCACCCACTGTATATCAGGAACACTCAAGAGACCTGTTGTTTTTGGAGATCCATTGACCCAGCTGTCTGTCCATCACAATTTGATCACTCAAATCCTAACACTTGCCCATTTTTTTTCTGCTTCCAACACATCAATTTCAAGACCTGAGTGTTCACTTGCTGCCTAATTTATGCCTTCCCTAGACAATAGCCATTTTAATGTAATAACAGATGTTATTTCCTTTACCTGCCAGTGGTTTTGATGTTATGGCTGATCGGTGTCCGTTCCTGCTCCTGTGCTGATTTCAATGCTGCTAGATCATTTACCAGTCTTTTAGTGAAGAAACAGGGTCCTGCTCTCTAGTTACCTTCAAATTAATTATCTCCACTCGATATCTCCTACCTCCTGATGTGAAAAAGGTCAAGACCGAAAGCTGTGCTAGAACAGACTGAAATGTCAAAGATGAACACAGTGCATGCACAAGCTGATTGCTGTTTATACTCTATTAAAAGTAAATGGTAAATGATTCGTTTGGTGGATTTGTCTTTGTGTCATGGGGAATGCTGTCATACTCTTTATGTACTACGTCAGTAATAATGCTATTAAAGGTAAATAATGAGATACACAACAGTTTTTTTTACAAGGTGGTACATTCTTGTACATGTAGCTGTACATTTAGGGAATTGGACATAACTGTATGAGAATACTCACTCACTCATTTACTCGCTTACTAATCGCCTATACCGCTTTATCCTGTATACATGGTCGCGGGGAGGGGCTAGAGCCTATCTCGGGAGACTTAGGGTATGAGGCGGGGTACACCCTGGATGGGGTGCCATTAGAGGAATACTGTACTAATAAAATACTAATATAATAATAATAATAATAATAATGTGCGAAAGTCTTGGTGTATAAGTAACTTCAGTGAAAATCTTGCTAACTAAGTATGTTTTTTTTTTTATAACAAATTATTAAATTTTTGTTTAGCTACTGTACCTGCTATAGCAAAATGGTGAAAAATCAGGTGAACCAATTCAGTTGTTAAATAATATCTGTGATGCAAGAGGCAGTTTTAAAATATTTAAAAGTCTAATAACATTAGCAAGAGATACAGCCAACAGAGCAGACGTGAATGAACCAGTGAATTAGTGTAAACGGAAATCAGTCAAGGGGTGTTCATGTCAAACCAGGACTTTTGATTCTGCAGAATAACAATAAAAACTCCCTTTATTTCTTTATTTAATCCTCTGCTTCACTAATGCAGTTATCCCAGTGCTTTACTAGTGCTTGTATACCATCAAGGTAGAAAGTATTCTCAGTACACCGGAGCAATGATCTGACTGCCTGCCTCACATCTGAAACGCTGGCCTCCCAGGAACTCCCTTAATGGCCGAAAGATGTAGAAAGGCTTGGAGAAAGGTCAGGAATGTAAGGGAGATGTGTCAATAACTTCCTGTAATGTGCAAGTGGTGTTGGTGGATGATTATGTGTACAGTTCACACAGACAGATGCGTCTCTTCCGCAATTTGGTGATGAATTAATACATTGATTTTCAGCAGTCAATAGCTGTCAATCGGGCATAAGCTTTTGTGCAAGTGGAATTTCATCACAAATCCTGGTTTGACTTGAACACCCCTAGTAAATTAGATTATAAATGTAACAGTAGCCTTTTAGATGGATTTTCATATGTAGGAAAAATCTAAATCTACAGGTTTATGTCTTTTGTAAATGCTTACTTGATTATGAACTTATTATTATTAATTATTATTATTATTATTATTATTATTATTATTAACGCTTGCTTCTTCTCAACAGGACGACTATATCCCGTATCCCC
>JAQQZT010000003.1:4313124-4328603 GCA_030068275.1 Clarias platycephalus | reverse complement strand
AGCTTGGTGGTCATAAGTCGTAATGTTAAAAGCTCATGTGGTCTGATGAGTCCAGGTCGACCCTGTTCCAGAGCGACAGGCGTGTCAGGGTAAGCGATGCCCCCATCATGCACACTGTCCACTGTACAAGCCTCTGGAGACAGTGTTATGATAAATTAAAGCTTGCCCAAACATAATAATAGTGTGTGCGTGTGATTTTCGTTTAGCCAGGTAGTGTACTGTACAGTATGTCACACCATTTATTATTAACATTTTTTCATGGTGAACATCAAACACCAATCCACAATTAGTTTTCACTACAAGCTCTATTCATTTGCATTTTTTCTTCTGATGGTTTCACTGCTAGTTAACAAAATGTTCCCCAAATTCTATTTTTCCATATTTAATGCTTAGAAAAAAGAGAACTATTTCGTTTACTTTATAATAATGCATGTCTTGCATTGTTCATTGTGCTTCTGTTTAGAAAGTTAAAAAAAAATGATGGTTTATGAGGTTTTGGGTTATGATTGGTTATACAATGCTCAGACACTGAGTCCCATATAGAAACATCAAAACTCAATGTGTGTGTGTGTGTGTGTGTGTGTGTGTGCTCATGAGCTATAGAACTATCTACAGGAAAAGATTGAGTGGTTGGTTCTGTAATTATAGAGGCTGTTTGTAATTGTACATAGCCATAATTATTGGGTTTAAGAATGTTGTTCATAGGGTTACATAAGCCCTTCGTGACAACTGACATACTGTAAATAAGTGTCAGCTGTCATAGATGAACGACAAATTTGTTCTCAACCCTACAGTATGTTTGCATGTCATGACCATTGACTTCGTAGCTAACTTTTATTATGTCGGAGTCACAAGCTCTTTGACCCTTAATTTTTCATTCAAATGCTTTCCAGTACTGTGCAAAAGTCTTGAGCCCCCCCCATTTTCTTCATAATAAATTTAGTTTAATGATGTAGATTAAATTAAAGAAAGTGGAACAATTGCTTTAATGTGACAGGCTGCAAAGTGCAGAAAGATACAATAAAAAAATTGGTTATTTATGTACAACCTCAGCACCAACCTCGTTTCCCCTCTCGTCTGTTCCAACCGCTTATCAATTAGCATCAGCAGTAAACTACTCACTGATCATCTGTCATCATCTGCACCTGTTGCCTCACTAGTTCATGCCTTAAATTGGATGTTGCTGTTTTTTTTATTCTTGCATGATTCATAGGTCACTCTCTGGTTTAACAAACCATTCCAATCACCATTTACCAATCCTTTGAAACTGCTCAGGTACAGGAACTGGACTGACAACTCTGACTCTTTAAGAGCAAAATATGAAGAAGTGAGGGTGTGACAGAAGGATATTGCACTGTACTGTACTCCTCCTGCTGTACAGTAGGTCCCACATAAGCCCTTTTTAGACATTTCTGGATTTTAATCTGTACCACATACCACTATGTTAGGGTATGCATGTGATATTTTCCACTCTTCTTAATCCAAGATTCTACAGTACGTCAAGTTATGTAGATATTATGTGTGTATGTGTATTATCTATAATGTAATCCAGGGTTGCCAGATCAATGTGTCCAAATCGACCTATGTATTACTGAAAAGCCACCCACTTTTTGATTTAGCGGGGACAATAATCTCATCATGACTTGCAGCTGTCTGGAAACATGACTCATCAATTTTCATGATTTATTAGCCAACTATACTGTATGTCCGATGTTCTACATCTGTATATCAAAATCTTGTTTGTGCCTACCCGTAAAAATATTTTACAGTACGATTTAGGTAAAGGGGTGCATGTCTCAGAGAGGCTGCAGGTAGATTTATACCTGCCGATAATAGTCGTAAGATTTCCTTCAGATTTCTGTTCTACTGTCACCTCTGGCTAAACCTATAACTATAACCTATAACTGAATTGAGAATTGGGAAACTGAATTAGAATTTTACAAAAATGCTATAAAACATTTGTTTGTCTTCTTTTTGTAAACTTACAGGTCAAAGACAAAGACGCTTCATGACAGAATTCCACTGGAGGGACTCAACCAGCTACCCAGTGTTCCTCAGATAGCCAAGGTATGTACTGTATATCAACTTTTTATGCCATGACATTTGTACAGTATCTATGACAATGTAAAATAAATCCAAAAAATTTACGTTTAAAACACAATGCTTTCTTTCTGTAAAGGTCATGTGGTCAACAAATATACTGTATGAGCCAGGGGTGCGCAAACTTTTGCTTACACCTGTATATGCGCCTAATTGCACCTGCTTTGTTTCAGCTGCTTTGTGATGATGTCACGGGTCTGAAGTTTAATCCCGTCCTATACCCGAGGGTAAGTGTGTTAACAAAGATCAATTCTCATGCTTCGGGTTCAAGTTTAGTTCCATAACTATTGGCACCCTTTCTCTTCATGAGCTCCATGTTCTCTGTTTTATTTCCCACCTCCCCAAAACATACCGGCAGCTAGAATGGTGTGAATGGGTGTGTGAATGTGTGTGTTTATGGTGTCATGTGATGGACTGGCGTGTCTTTCATGGTCCCATTTACTTATACAGTATGTTCAAGGGTCAAGGCTCCGGATTCAGCACAACACTGACCATGATAAAGTGCCTATTTAACATGAATTAATTAAAGAAAATTCTATCAATATATATTATATATGTACTATACGTAATACACTGTATGGACAAAAGAGTATTTGGTCAAAGTATTTGGTCAAATCTGTTAATTATTGAATTCAGGTGCTTCAATCAGGCCCTTTATCCCCAGTGAAGGACAATCTTAATGTTTCAGCCTACCAGGACATCTTGGACAATGCTATGCTTCCAACTGTTTGGTGAAGGCCCTTTTCCATTCCAACATGACTGTACCCCAGTGCACAAAGCAAGGACTATAACGACATGGTTTGATGAGTTTGGTGTGGAAGAACTTGACTGGCCCTAACACAGAACCTTGATTGACCTCAATCCCATCCAGCACGTTTGAGATGAACTGGAACGGAGATTGTGAGCCAGGCCTTCAACATCATTGTCTGACCTCATAATGGACACGAATTTCCACAGAAAAACTACAAAATCTATTTGAACCCCGCCACTCTTGGACCATTGGGCAAGGCCCTTAACTCTATTCCCATACTACCAGCAGGAAGGGCATCTGGCGCAAAAACCTGTGCTAATAATCATCTAATTTGACAACCATGAGAAAGGGAAAAAAGCCTAAGGTTAAAAAAAAAAATGTCTATAACTTTCTAAAGTTGTGCTACTTTTTTTCTTTTTTCTTTTTTTGTCATGAGACTAATGGGGACGGGGTTCTGCTCTATTTACAGAGCTCACTACACTGCACTACTCAGGACATCTGGACTAATGTGTGTGTACCCCAGGGTGCAGCAAAGTCCATCTGCTTCACTAATGCCCTCAGGCTCAGAGTTTGTGTGTTTGTGTGCGTGTGCGTGTGCGTGTGTGTGTGTGTGTGTTTGTGTAAAGTGTTTCAGCATTCTCTGTATCATCTCTGGACCCCATTTGTCCTCATGGCCGCAGCCCACAAGAAGCCCTTCTTAAGTCCTGAGTCACACACACATGCTCTTCCTGCTGGCTCTGTCTCTCACTCGCTGTCTGCTTTTTCCCGTCCCTCAGGCCTCTCAGCTGATAGTCGGCTTCGACGAGCACGAAGTTAACAACACTTTCAAGTTCGGGGTCATATATCAGAAGTTCGGACAGGTGAGTGAGACTGAACGTTATTAAAAGCATTTAGATTATCGGTAGTAAAATATGCAGAAAAGGTACACTAGAGGCATAACTTTTTATATTATAATTTCTTTATTTTTTTTTGCACAATTTCTTCTATTGCAGACGTCTGAGGAAGAGTTATTTGGGAATAACGAAGAGACGCCGGCATTTGCCGAATTTCTCAGTGTGCTGGGGGACAATATAGAGCTGCAGGATTTTAAAGGGTAACTCAACATCACAGTCCAACATACACACACACACACACACACTTGAATTAAAAAATAATACAAATTCAAATCAAATTCAATATTTGTACAGCTAAGGGTTGTTTTTTATATTGTATACAGTGGAACCTCGGATTACGAGCATAATTTGTTCCGGAAGTGGACTCGTATTCCAAAACACTCGTAAACCAAATGAAATTTTCCCATAAGAAATAATGGAAACTTAAATTATTCGTTCCACAGCCCAAAAAAATAAATACATTACATACAAATAATTAATACTATATATATATATATAAAGTTGCTCATCTTGCGGAACACTCGTAAACCGTGTTACTCGTAATCCGAGGTTTCACTGTATTTGGTTCTTATCTTCTGTAGATATATTTTCTATAGCTGAGGTTTTTCTATATTTTATTTCTTATTTTATTCCATAATTTATGTCTTTTTTTTTTTAAGGTCATGGGCGGTCATATAAGATTTCATTGCATAACGTACTGTGTATGACTGTGTACTGTATGTGACGAATACAATTTGAATTTGAACTAGATTTGATGACTAAATAAAGATTTTAGTGGAAAATCACATCAAATATTAAAGAAATGTCTTCTCATGCCAAACAAGCTTATTAAAATTCTGATTTAAATCTGTCTTACCCCAAATCCTCTGTTGATACAATATTGGGGAGAATGTATTATTATTATTATTATTATTATTATTATTATTATTGCAAGATGTTAATTGTCTTGTGATTGTGTCGTACCGTCAGTCCAAAGATGTACCTTGACGTTACCTTTCAAGCACCAATGATCTGTATAAAAGTCATTGTAACAGTTTGTACACCAATGTAGAGTCTTTCAGGAATAAATTGTGGTGTATTTGCAACAAATCATTATTTTTCCCCATCCCTTATTAGTTGTAATTATTAAGGTATTGCAAATCAAAAGATAATGTCACCTTGACTAACCATGACTTTTATAGAAAATTATGTTTGATTCTTTTTCACTGAAACATATCCACATATTATTATGATATATAAAATGTATCATAATTGTGCATACAGTACATTCCTAGGACAGTTGTTTTGTTTTGTTATTATCAGGAAGTTTTCCTTCACTGTGTTCCATCACTTTCCAACACTGTTGCCTCTGGCTTCGTCAATAGGGATCTACTGTATATCTATACTCGGATTTCTTTAAAGCTGCTTTGTGACAATGCATGTTAAAAACGTACATTCTTTAGGTTTCCTTGTTTAATAATGTTCTGTATCGTCTGGATTTGTCTACAGCGGTGATTAAGTAAGGAATAAAATTTTGTGATGTGCTGTTTGACAATTGAATGATGTGATGGAGCAAGAGACAAAGTACGCTTACTTCAGGCTCCCCTGAAGCTGATATTATTTTCATAAAAATGTTCCCAAAAGTGAACGTGTTTTAGAGCACTTACTGTGTATGACAGCAAATTGATCAAATCAGTTTCAAAGTTTTGCAGCTCAAGGAAGTCTTCAGACGTTTGACCAGGAGTTTATGCTTTCTGATTTCTGAATGTCTGAGTATTTTAGGAGACACAGAGAGAGAGAGAGAGAGAGAGAGAGAGAGAGATTGGTAAAAACAGAAACTTGTTTCTCAGTTCCTCTTCTCACTTACGTTATAGCAGCTATAAACATTTGTTCCTTCCAAGTGCATGATCAGGCTGTGTTTTCTCTCTTCATTGTTACCAAAACAAAATGTATTTTGCCATGATGTCAAGAAGCCAGAAAGTGCAAACTGGAAGAACTTCCTGATATCATAAAGCTCCAACATCTGAGGCATTGAAGATGGGTATTTTATACTCGTTTTAAACACGTAACCTAAGTACTAGACGTCCCTGAAATGTGTCCGTTAAAGCTTCTTCACTTTTGTATCAGGGTCGATGTCTGTAGCTTTAAATGCATCTGAGCTACTGCACCTCTCCCTATGCCCATTTATGGAAGTACATTTTTTTTTAGCCAATCTAAACGCAGGAACCAGGACTTTCCTGAAATGATGTTTGAGGAGCTGAGCTGTAGAAGGAACTACAAGGGGGTATCTAAAAGCTTTGAGGTTGTCCCTCAGACACAGATGTCCCTCAGACGCCTTAAAACCTGGCAGTAGAATTCCCTCTCGACTGTCCGGCCCCTGGGGACGATTTCGTGATGCGAAATGTCACGAATGGTGAAAAAGATGATGATCATGCACTTGGTCGAGTTGTGGACCTGCCTCACCTTTTTCGTTCATGGAGATGATGGGCTCTTCCATTACCAGTAATGATCCTCCACATGAAGGACTGATCATCCACGACACACTAACGGAGTTATTAGCAAATTAGCAATGGCAGCAACATTGTGGATTGTTCTCCAACGATCATCATGCACAAGTTGATGAATGGTTTCGACCATTTTTGGGGGTTGAGCTTGTTGAAGGGGTTCCTGAACTCTCGTTGTCTTCCAGAGATGTTCTTCGGCTCTTGAAGCATGTGTGCCACTCAAAACCCCTTGAACAATTCATTGCAGCATCGCGGTAAAACATGCTGAATCATGCTAAGGTTGGTGCTTCCTGTGACTGTACGTGCAGCCTTGTGCTGCCATCTGGTGGCGTGTTGCAAAACTACTGTAGTCTCTGAACTTTTTGACACCACCTCGTATGCAAAATGCCCATTCCTTTTCTTCTTTTGCCTGGAATGATGTCTCATCAGGCAGCAAATCGGAACAGCATATTGAAGTACTTTTAGTGTGAAAAATTTTAATTTTTTTTATTTTGCATTCCCTTTTCCCTGGTTCCCTTTATATACACTTCAACATATGAAATGCTTTACCATAATACAAATTCTATATTTGTCCTTTTACTTAAGTAATGACACATTTTGTTCATTCAGTATTGTTTTAGCTGTTACTTTAGAGAAGATAACGTACGTCATTAATATTTTAACCCTGTGATTTGTTATTGCATAAATGTCAGAGCAGATATTATAAAAATGTATCCAATGCCTTCTGACCAATCAGAATCCAGAATTGTCTGCGCTGTGATACAAACTGGAATAAAAACATTCTATATGTTCTAAAACTTTTGACCGGCAGTGTAAATGTGTAATACTGTACATGGTCTAATTTTCTGTACGATGCTTTGCCCTTCAGGTTCCGTGGTGGTCTGGACGTGTCTCATGGACAAACCGGAACTCAGTCAGTCTACACTGTTTTCCGAAACCGAGAAATCATGTTCCACGTATCGACTAAACTTCCCTTCACAGAGGGAGACGTACAGCAGGTAAACACCCCACCTTCTTTGTTTGATTTCCAGGAGTTGCTTGAAGAAGCTTAACATGTGTGTAAATTGTAAAACAGACTCTAGTGCCAGAGACATTCCTCAACATCATTGTAGCGGACTATCGCCGTGTTCTATACATATACATGTAAAGTTACAGTATGTCCAGTGTTGAATCTAACGCTCTGTGTTGCAGCTGCAGAGGAAGAGACACATCGGGAACGACATTGTAGCTGCGGTTTTCCAGGAAGAACCCACTCCGTTTGTACCTGACATGATCGCGTCGAACTTCCTCCACGCCTATGTGTTAGTGCAAGCTGAAAACCCCTGCACTGATCACACCACCTACAAGGTACTGAACGTTCGGAATGTCCCATGCAGACATCTGATAAAAAGGGGACGGAGAAATCATAAGTTCATTAGCTGTGGTTGCCCGGAAACCTACTGTACGAGATAATTTCATCCCAAATCATGATGAGATGATTATCTAGCTAAATGCATAAACTAATAAAAAATTACTGAAAACTCTCATTTCTGATTTCACTTTTCTGTGTCGCTCATAATATAATGAAATATAATAAAATATATACTACTAAAAAACTTTTTTTTTTAAATGGGGGCTTGCCCCATATTTGTCCACCCTTGATAAACCCCTAATAATCTGCGTTTCTGATTCGTGCCCCAGGTTTCTGTCACAGCTCGAGAAGACGTCCCGCCGTTCGGACCACCTCTACCAAATCCTGCCGTTTTTAAAAAGGTGATCAAGCATTAAGAGCTGTGCCTTCGCATGCTTCTGGAGGATGAGAATGATACTCATGGTGTTTATGGTCTTTGATTTCCTACTTTCGCAGGGTCCTGAATTCCGTGAATTTCTGCTCACGAAGCTGATCAACGGCGAAAACGCTTGCTGCAAGTCTGACAAGTTTGCCAAGCTGGAGGTGAGCGAGAATGTGTTTAAGCAAACCGGTGCTTTCATCATGTTAATAATAAGGCATGTGATGATTTTTGATGAGGTTGCCTTTGATGAATTTAGCAACAACCTGGTCCAAAAGCAGCTTGTCAAAATTCTTAAAATGAGAAAATCTGGACTAGTTACTAAATAAATAAATTAATAAATAAAGTACAGTCCTGTGTAAAAGTCCTGAGCCTCCCCTCATGCTTTCCATATTAAATGAAATTAAATGGGAACAAATGTTTTACTGTGACAGGCTGCAAGTGCCTAAAGATAGATCTTTTTTTTTTTTCTTCAGCAGCAACCTCATTTCCCCTCTCGTCTCTCCCAACCTCAGCGGTACCTCGAACCTACTGTACTGTATGACTTTAATCCGTTCCAGAGGCGAGTTTTTAAGATGAAATTTCATATTGCGAAACGTATTTTCCCACAGGAAATAATGTAAATGCATTTAATGTAAATGCAATCCATTCCAGGATCCCCAAAATATTACCAATATTACCAATTTCCAACACTATAATCATATTTCTTGCATGAAAAAGCTAATAAAACATTTAGAAATGATGTAACTAAAGTCAAATATTGATTAAATAGACATTAACTGAAAGTGGCTCCCTTTTTTTCCTGATGCCGTCCTTACTAACATTTTTGAGACTCATGGTGCTACGTCTTCACTAAATCTTGCATAATATACAAAAAAATAACTTATATTAATAACAAATATTATATACAAATATTTAAACTCTCTTCACTTGGCTTTCCACTGACCAACAGATTTTGCACACGTCCCAGATATACGTGCAACTGGCGTTTGATTCGGTTCGGCTCATTCGCTCGTGTGCCAAAAATACTTCGGAGTTGTAAGAAATTAAGACTTTTACACAGCATTGTAGCTGCTTATTCTGACACAACATCGTTAATTCTAATAATTATATCCTGATGTGTGTGTGTGTGTGTGTGTGTTTCAGGGAAGGACGCGAGCAGCACTCTTGGATAATCTCCATGATGAGCTGCACAGACAGACCCAGGCCACGATGGGAGTGGGTTCGGTCGCAGGGGAGGACAAGCTGGAGAACGGAGGGCATGGAGGTCTGCTGGAGTCCTTTAAGGTGAGCCTGAATGATTACGCATGTCATGTATGGGAAAAAAAAAACTTTTGATAGAATGTATTCTAGGTCACATTTGTAGAATGTTATGAGTTTGTTTCTCTGACCTCACAATTGTTTGTTTGTGGACTAAACACATCTTTTCTTTTTTTTTTTTTGCGATTATAAATCTAGTTTTATTCATTTCAGGCTTTAATTGATATTTTTCTGGCTCCAACCCTAACCAGATGGTTTCCTTCAACCTTTCATTTTTAAAAGAGCAATTGTTAAGGTTGCAAAGAGAAAGTTTTGTGATGTTCTACAGTTCAAAGTGGAGCCTTAGTCGAGTCTAAAACAACAAGGGCGATCCGTTTGTCATCATGTCATGTTTGTCATTTGGGAGGTTTGTTATTTCAAAAGATTTATTACCATAGTGAAGGATATCCAGTACGTTCATTTAACCCCATAATGCACTGCAGGCAAATTTGCTGGACAAGGAGTAGGAATCTATTTATTGTTCATCTTCTCATGATTTCCTTTGATCCTTGGCTGCCCCTTGTGGTGGAACTTGGTATGAATTTAAATTTCAATTATAATTTAATATTCTCAGATTTTATACATTGTTGCTTTTATTCGAGGACTTTTTAAAACATTATTGATAAAAATCTAGTCTGAAAACGTACTTGTAGTGATAGAATGTATTTGAGTTGCCAGTACTAATCTGACCACTGGGTGTGTGTGACGGCGTGTGTTGCACTCACGGTGTTTGTGTAAAAAAATCAGAGAGAGAGGGTAAAGTTGCTGCTGCTCCAGATCCTGTTCTGAAAATATAATAAACTCAGTTTGCTACAAAAATGTTTTCTTGAATTTATTAAGAAACATTACAGTACTTGCACTGAATAATTTATAACATGGTTGCACTGAGATCTAAGATACAACAGTACATAATGTAGTCAGTTCCTAATGTCATTAATGTTCTCAAAATCAAAATCTTTGTGTTGACTTTTTATGTGTGTGTGTGTGTGTGTGTGTGTGTGTGTGTGTGTGTGTGTGTGTGTGTGTGTGTGTGTGTGAACGTTTGCAGGCAGTGTGCAGGCATGTGTCAGGTCTTGCACGATCCCGCACTGTTCACGCCGTGTTGATTTGCGTAGCAGCCGTCTCTCTGTTCTACCACACCCAGCTGGCACAGATGCCCGATGCTTGACCCTGCATCACTACATACACACCACAAAACATGCCATTTGATTGCTTTCTTTGTTTGTGAGCTTGACTCTTTTGCATATTAATGCTTATGTTTCATATGTTTGCTACAAAAGATCATTGGACCTAACATGCATTTATGTACCATGAAGTGTTAAGGAAGTTCTGTAGATATAACTGTGAAGTGAGAATGTGGTTACCAGAAACCACAGCGTGAGGTGGAAATAAAGTCTGTTAATAACCAGAGGATACTGTGTTGTGTCTGTTCCCCTTCCTGATATGGTTTTCGTGCAGTGATTGTCAGTGTGTGTGTGTGTGTGGCTCTATCTGCTGGCTGGGTTTGGTAGTGACGTTGGCATTTCTGTGTATCAAGAGTCACTTTGTTGGGGCAGACGTGGTTCAGGAGTATGAGGCTGTGGATTGGTGATTGGAGACGGTGACTGGGTTGGTGATTGGAGAGGGTGACTGGGTTGGCGATTGGAGACGATGACTTGGTTGGTGATTGGAGACGGTGACTGGGTTGGTGATTGGAGACGGTGACTGGGTTGGCGATTGGAGACGATGACTTGGTTGGCGATTGGAGACGGTGTCTGGGTTGGCGATTGGAGACGATGACTGGGTTGGTGATTGGAGACAGTGACTGGGTTGGTGATTGGAGAGGGTTACTGGGTTGGTGATTGGAGACGATGACTGGGTTGGTGATTGGAGAGGGTTACTGGGTTGGTGATTGGAGAGGGTGACTGGGTTGGTGATTGGAGACAGTGTCTGGGTTGGTGATTGGAGACAGTGTCTCGGTTGGTGATTGGAGACGATGACTGGGTTGGTGATTGGAGAAAGTGACTGGGTTGGTGATTGGAGAGGGTTACTGGGTTGGTGATTGGAGAGGGTGTCTGGGTTGGTGATTGGAGACGGTGACTGGGTTGGTGATTGTTGGGTCCTTGGGCAAGACTTTAGCTCCATACAAGCCAGTCGCGCCATGCAGTACCGTCAGAAATCCGGTTAGAAAGTGTGAGGGTTGTGACATGAAGGGCATTTGGTGTAAAATCTGGACCAGGAATTGCAGATCATATGATCCCACATGGTGACCCGTAGGATAAAATAACAAAGTCCAAAAAAATAAAACATTTTGTTATTGACTCATAGGTTCTGCAGTGTTCTGTTAATAGTTACACCAAATAGGTAGCTAGTATTCTTTCTTGCTGAAGACAAAGGTGTGTGTGTTGGCATAAAGGTGTGTATTACAACTGTTGGACAAGAGCCTGCATTCTTGGGATATCTAATTCACTACAAGCTACTTTAGAACACCTAATATGGAATAAAAATGGAAATAAAAACTGCATATGTTAGTTTATCCAAAAATTATGAATTGTTAGGGTTAGGGTGGGTTTGATCCTGATCCTTTATCCTACGGTTTAGGAAGGTTAGGGTTAGGGTTACTGTATCAGAATTCAGATTTACAGTATTAGCAAAAAATCCTGACTTAACACATAAAAAAATCTGACATATTACCCCAAAATTAGATTTGATTCCATTGAGTGTCAAAATGAATTTTTATTTTAACATAGTGAATTCTGACTTTTATTTTCTTAAGTTTATTCATAAAACAAATCTGACTTATTGTCACAAAATTCTGACGTGTCTCAAAATTTTATTTATCATCTCCATAATATTACTACTATGCAAAAAAAACGGTATTACATCAATTATTACATCGATGCTTTGACTCATGCTGAAATTAGATTTTTTTTTTTTAATCTTAAAGTCGTTATTAATTATATTATTATGCAATTTTTTTGAACAAATCAAAATCATGATCCTGGCAACTACTTGAATTCAGCATTAGGACTGTTTCTGTGCAGAATGATTCTGATCCTTACATTTCTATTTCATTCCTCAGCAGAAGAGACATGACTAATTTCATATGTATTTTTCGTCTTGTTATTTACTACCATAGTTCATACTATTCTCCACCCCTCTCTCACTCTCTCTCTCGCTCTCTCTCTCTCTCTCTCTCTCTCTCTCTCTCTATCTATCTCTCTCCTCTCTCAGAGGGCCATGAGGGTAAGGAGTCACTCCATGGAGACGATGGTGAGTTCTCACAAGCACAAAGCTGCAGGAGGAGGTGTACCATCCAGTATGAGTGGAGGAGGGCTACCGCAGAGCAGTGCTGAGTGCACCAAGAGTACCTTCACGGTAAGAGGAAATACGCTTTTACAATAAGTCTCTTATTGTAATAACTGAGTGATACAGTATACTTGAAAATAATTGGTCCCTTGAGCAGGGCCCTTAACCCTCAACAGCTTAGGTGTATGATGAGATTTATATAAGTTGCTTTGGATAAGGACATCAACCAAATATGATGAAGGTAAGGTTTGGTAAATCAGACGGATGGTTACACTCACCTTTTCTTCTTCGGACAAGCTTTTCTTGTCTGGATGCCCCAAACAATCGGAAAGATATCTTTTGCAGAATCAGTCTATCCCTGATGTTTTTCCTGGAGAAAAGTGGCTTCTCTGCTGGCCTTCTTGAAATGTATGAAGGTGAGAGCTACCATCAGTCCTGTGTCATGGCAACAGTAATGTATCCTGAAGCCATTCATGTGTGGGGTTGCTTCCATGAATAAAGATGTTACAAAAACATCCTTCGAGAGCAACTTCAACCAACCATCCAAGAAAAAGCTTTGTGACAAACAATGCCTTAACCAGCATGATGGATCACCTCGTCATAAGGTTTAAAGTGTAAGTGGCTCGGGGAACAAATGATCGAAATTTTGGGTCCATGGCCAGGAAACGCCCAGACCTTAATCCTGTTGAGAACTTGTGGTCAATCCTCAAGAGACTGGCGGACAAACCAAGTCCCACAAATTTTGGCAAACTCTAAGCATTGATTATGCAAGAATAGGCTGCTAACAGTCAGGATGTGGTCAAGAAGTTGACTGACAGCAGGCCAGGGAGAATTACAGAGGTCATGAAGAAGAATGGTCAACACTGCAAATATTGACTCTTTGCATAAACTTAATGTAATTGTCAATAAAAGGTTAATTATATATTAGTATACCATAGTAACATCTGACAAAAAGATCGAAAAACACTGGAGCAGCAGACTTTGTGAAAATTCTGAAAACTTTTGGCCATGGCTGCAACTTAGATATTTCCCATGGTTTCCAAGAGCCTTTTTTAAAGGCCCTGTGTTATTGGATGAAATTAAGCTGTACTTTAATTTATCATTTTTTACTTTAATTTTTAATTTGTCTTAGATCTAATATCTGCCCTGTGTGTGTGTGTGTGTGTGTGTGTGTGTGTGTGTGTGTGTGTGTGTGTGTGTGTGTGTGTGTGTGATTGCGTGTCTAGCCTCCAGTGTTGTCAGCCAAATCTCCAATGAAGAGTCCAGTAAAGCGGCGTTCAGGCTTGTTTCCCAGGCTACACTCGAGCACAGAGAGCCCTACTGAGAGACATTCACCCCGCAGGTTACAAACACTCAAATGAATAATACTTCTGAGGATTATTATGATTCAAAAATTATGCTGTAGCAAAGAAACCTAATATTCATTCAATAAAGCAATGAGCAGACAACAAAAGCAATCATATTTAAAGTACATGTTTTACAACAGTCTGCTTAGTAAATTATACTTCTTTTTTTTCCACAGTGATCAGAAAGCAGCAGATGTATTTCCACACTCACAGGAAGTAAGGTCGGAGACTTCATCCAATCCAAGCTCACCAGAGATCTGTCCAAACAAGGAAAGGTCAGCAGGACCAGCAAAAAAAGCTTTTTTCTTTCGGTTTTCTGTATGAATTAACATTGTATGAATATTTTCAGTTCCTCTAAATAATGACTAATTCGCTGCTATTTCTAATTGCTTCTCTTCCTGTGTGACTTTGATGTCGCAGGCCGTTTGTGAAGCTGAAGGAGTGCAGCAGCCGAGGCAACATCTCCCGCTCGTCCTCTAGCACCAGCAGCTTTAGCAGCACAGCTGGAGAGGGAGAAGGCCTGGAGGACCTTGACATGGTCAGACACTAAACCCACTTACACAGTCATTTGCAGAACACAGAACACAGCAATAAGCAATTGTGTTGGAAATCAGAATAACATGGCACTGTTACAAGACATCACATTAGAGTTAGAAAACAGCATTGCACAGTTACATTTACATTTAGGCATTTGACAGACGCTCTTATCCAGAGCGGCTTACAAAAAGTGCTAGGTTACCAACTAAGTGCCACCAGTCAAACACAGTTGGGAAAAGGTTTTTTTTTGTTACCAAACAATGCATATTTACCAAGCACAGCAGAATTACCAAACAATACTACAAAGTTACTAAGCAAAGCACAATTGCAGAACTCCACACAGTTACCAAACACAGCAGAATTACCAAACAATCCTGTACAATTATCAAACACAATTCTACAGTATTGTTTGGTAATTTTGCTATCAAACACAACAGAATTACCAAACACAGCAAAATTACCAAACAATACTGAAAATTTCCAAACAAAGCAGAATTACCAAACACAGCAGAATTAACAAACAATACTGTAAAATTTCCAAACACAGCAGAAATAACAAACAATACTGTAGAATTACCAAACACAGTATAATTTCCAAACACAGCAGAATTAACAAACAATACTGTAGAATTACCAAACACAGTATAATTTCCAAACACAGCAGAATTACCAAACACAGTATAATTACCAAACACAGCATAATTACCAAACAATACTGTAGAATTACCAAACACAGTATAATTACCAAACACAGCAGAATTACCAAACAATACTGTAACATTTCCAAACACAGCAGAATTATCAAACACAGCAGAATTAACAAACAATACTGTAAAATTTCCAAACACAGTATAATTACCAAACACAGCAGAATTACCAAACAATACTGTAGAATTACCAAACACAGCAGAATTAACTAACCATACTGTAGAATTACCAAACACAGCAGAATTATCAAACACAGCAGAATTAACAAACAATACTGTAAAATTTCCAAACACAGCAGAATTATC
>JAQQZT010000003.1:4286397-4297850 GCA_030068275.1 Clarias platycephalus | reverse complement strand
TATGTGAAGCACTTTGGTCAGCCTGACGGCTGTTGTAAATGTGCTATACAAATAAATTGAACTTGAACTTGAACATGTAATCTTCGGTCTAATCCATTTTATAGTTTATTACCTTCGCTTTAGGACTTTAGGATGTAAACTGATGAAGAAATTTCTAAATATCATTTACTTTCCCCACACATGCCTCTCTGCTTAGCTTTGTTCATGTTATTTACACAAGCACAAGGTGGCGCTAAAGCTCAGCACACCGGACAGCAATAAGGTCATTTAATATGCCTGGGAAACTTGGTGGGGGGAGGAACAATAAAAGTAAAAAAATATAGAATTTCTTGAGCAGCAGCATCCATCATCCAGCAAATCATAACACACCAATGAAATGCTAAAAATTAGAAATCACTGAAGTGACCAATCAAGTGGCTTGGTTTTGGGGACGCTCTCTTTCCACAGGGAGAGTTAAATCAGTAAGATGTATAATTCCTCCATCACTTTGATTTGGTTTGATAGCTTACATTACACTTAAAGTATTTTTTTTAAGCATGGTGAAAGGTTTAAATCCCAGGAAGATAATTTCCTCATTGTCTACAACTGCAATGATTTAATAATTATTTCAACAAACCTGAATAATGTTTATCTAAAAAATACTAAAAAGCTAATGACTTCATAGTTAATTAAAAATAATGTAAAACATTTTGCTTTTGTAAATCTTACTAAAGAGTAGTTTTATCTTTGTAACCTTAAAATGAAATTGAAATAATAAGAAGAAGGCCTCAGTATGGATCTCTTCCAAATGGTTCTGATGTCCTTTCATACTAAAAGTATTAATACATTTGCAAATAAATGAAAAAAGCAACACATAAATTGCAGACTGAAAATTTCCCATCAGAAATTTAAATAAATGTTAAATAAATTAAATAATTCCAACTGATGAACAAACTTAAAAATCATCTATTTTCCCCACACACACCTCACTGCTTAGCTTTGTTCATGTTATCTACACAAGCACAAGGTGGTGCTAAAGCTCAGCATGCTGAATAGCTGTGTAGCAAATTCATATGACATGGAATCTTAGGGGGAAATTATTTTACATTTTAAAAAGGAAATAAAGAAAATCTGTATACATTTCAGAGCATCAGCATCATCAAGCAAACCATAAGACACCATCAAATTCTGCAAATTAGAAAAACACTGAAGTGTCCAATCAAGTGGCTTTGTTTTTGGGGATGCACTCTTTCCACACAGAGAGTTAAATAAGAAATGAGTGTATTGTGCACTTCCGTGTTTTGGTCATGCGCAAAAACTTACTGTACTAGGCTAAAATCATACACCAATGCACACATGCACAAAAATGGCTATTCATTATTATTTTCTGATAAAGTGTGCACATTGAGCCGTCAGCAGTTGTGGTCCAGGGTTTGGCTAAGTTGAGTCTGTTTCTTGATATGTGTAAATGTGTAACTCTGAGAGAGATATATTAGCTTTTTACTTTACTTTTTGTTGCTGAAGGGTCACTCCCCCCCCCCTTTTCAAACATGGACTTTATCTTGTAGGAGAAAAAGCAAAAAAAATTAAACATAAACTACGTACATTTCTGCATCACTTGGATTAACACATCCATTAACCTGATGAAACGTAAACATGCTTTAGTATCTCTAAAAATACACAGACTGTTGTAGATAGTGCTAATCAGTTTGCAAAAAAAATAGATTAATAAAATACGGTATGTGCCAAAATATATAGTACTCGCATTTCAAACACACATTTGCGATTTGCAACACTTACATTTCTTTTTTTATAATTTTTTTTTTCTCTCTAGGTGTTTTTTCTCTCTAGGTGTTACCTTTTTTTTTTCAACAGGCCTCTGTACTGTATGGGCCTCTTCCAAATGGTTGAGAAGTCGAATCATAGTAAAAGTATTAAGAAATTTGCAAATAAATTAGTTGTGTGTTGGTGCAAAAGTAAAAAAACAAACAAAAAATGCACACAATTTAAAGACAAAACAACTTTTACTGGATTTTTTTTCACATCACATACCTCAACCAAATGGTAAAGCAGGGCAGGTCAGGGTCAATTCAATACAATGCATTTCTTCAATAAGAGTATAATATCATGAGCGAAAATGTGCTATACCAAAAATGTTAATTAGACCTTAAAGGGTTTAAAATAAAAGAAATAAAATGCAAGCCAACTCGTCCTACTTGATCAACAATATACAGTATATATTTTTTCATTGTTATTCACAAAAGGGTAAAAACTCAACAGAAAAGCAAGAGCGTATGAATGTGCTAATGAACCTTCACACACAAAAGCTCTTTTGAGACGCCGTGACAGTGCGCCGTTGCAACAAACCCCAACCACAAAGTGATTTAAACCCTTATTTTGCAACAATCAAACTTTAACCACTGCAGCGAGAGACAGTTTAGAGGAACCTCTGGTGTGCAGTCAGGAAGAAATTGTTCTATGTCTTGCATCATTTTCTACCAAGCAGCCTCTCTGGCTGTATTTAATGTCAGCTTTTGATAATGTGTCATGCACACTCTCAATAACATGACACTGCTTGTAGATCTACATGATTCAGTTCAACATGTGTTTGTAATTAAGGGCCTTTGCTGTAAGTGCGTCAGATGCAGGGTGTTGCATCAAAAGCCATTTCACCCAGTGAAAAGAAAGACAAAAGTGATCCAGAAAGGCAAATACGTTCACATGGTATTAGTTTAAGGTTATGATTGTAATTTCGAACGGTTCTGACAAGCCTGTACATGAGGACGTTCTAAAAGTGAGTCTTTTTACTATACGAGAATATGAGAAATAAAATCAGAACAGCAAGAGAGTGTGTATGTGTGTGTGTGTGCAGAATATTTTCTGAGGTTTTTTAGGCGAGGGAGGGACTGGAAAGCTGATCTCTCCTTCCCATTGTTTCCTGCAGTCAAGACTTGATGAGAAGCAGATGTGGAGCACGTCCGTGCTGCACGTATCTCAGGATACGTCTCATTTCCCCGGGGAACAAAAAAATAAATAAAAGTGAAAGACGGAGAAGCTTAAGCAGACCTCCGGAGTTTTGCAAACATCATGACCTGCTGAATAGAGAAGTCCTCCAGATTTCTGTTAACTGGAACTTCATGGTTTGTAAATTGATGCAAATCTAACTCAAATGATTCAGACATTGACTATTTATTTATTCATTAGTGGTGTTCAAGTCAAACCGGGACTTTTTAATGCAAACTCTTTTATTTCTCTATATAATTCCCTACAACACTAATGCACTTATCCAGTGCCGTTCCGACTGCCTGCTTCACGTCTGTAGTGCAGACCCTCCAGGAACTCCTTCCAAACTTGTGAAAATGAGGAGGTCAGGACTGATCTGGCAGTAAAGCCAAGTTCCTGTAATGTGCAACTGGTGTTGGTGCGCAGTAGAAAGTCGTGCAAAAAAAAAAAAAAAAAAAAAAGATCGTCTTTGGTGATCAAACCAGGATGTTTTTTCAAGGATGTGGGTGTTGCACTCTCTGAACGTCCACCAGAACGACTACAGTGGGCTCTGAGCCACCTCAGGCTAGGATCGTAATCCACGGACGTACAACCCCCTTAAAATGTTTGCACCATTCAAATGTTTCACTGCAGCTAAGAGTCTCTGTACTCTGCTTGGAGGCTTATTCAAATGTCAACTGCGTTCATTTCATCACAAGTTACGGTTTGACTGGAACGCCCCTCATATGTACGTATTTAGTTAGTTAGTTTTTTGAGAGTTACGCATCAGAGTGCTACTGTAAGTAGATGTGAGTGCTACTATAAAAGTGCACAACCATTTCCTTTCTCTTTATGTATAACATTGAATGCAAATGTTTGTACTCCCCCAATGTTTTTTTTTTAACCAATAAAATACTTCCGGTAATCGGATCCGGACCCTGGAGGTGCAAGGCGACAGTGCTAACCACTACACCACCGTGCCGCCCAAATGAAGAATATATAGATGTTTATCACCTTCTCCACGGGTATTTGAGAAATGGAAATCAGGCAAAAATTTTATCATAATTTCCATTGTATTCAGTTGTTGTTTTCTTTTTTTTTGTCTTGTGATTGTAAAAAAGGTGGTACGGTGGTTTACTGGTTACCACTGTCGCCTTGCGCCTCAGGTCTGTGTGCAAGGAGTTTGCATGTTCTCCCCATGTGCTTGGTGGGTTTCCTCCCACAGTCCAAAGGCATGGAGATTAGGCTAATTGCCATTCCCAAAATTGCCTGTAGTGTGTGAATGTTCCTACTGTACTACAGTATGGTCATACAAATGGGAATAAATACAGTGATCACCATTGGCCTCAAATGGTCACTGTTGGCCTCCATGGCCCCTTGTTGGACTACAGACGTTCCTAGATGGATGGATGGATAATTTAAAAAAAAAGAAAAGTTCACACTAAAAGTCAAGTAAGGGTGTGCAAACTTTTGCACTCAAATCCTTTCAAGCATTCAGCATTATAAAAATATCGGTACCAATTCATACCTGTTTTTAAGTTCTGATGATGAACTACGGCATTAATATTTTGATATCGAGAATACACGTTTGTTTGCCAGGATTATTGCGTCCGAGCGCGAGTTTGTTCGATCTAAACTTGAACACAGGACATGCTGCACTCTGAAAAGCTTGGCTGAGGTCACAGTCTGATCCCTGATCATGTTGCTAAGTGGGCACTGTTTCAACCCTTGCTAAGGATGAAAACAAGGAAGCATTCTTTTCGCCAGATTAGGCTGGTATTGTGTCTCAAAAGTGGCACAAAAACTGTTGAATAGTAGTTTAGTGGAACAGGGAATAAAACATGGTTTTCACAAACAACATTCATCACATCTTGTTTTGGGCAGGTTTGTTTATTACATCATATCTACTGTAGTCCCACCCTGTCGGACATACGGTACGGCTCATGAACAGTCATGTCCAACAAGTGGAACATATGAGTGCAATAGATAATTTAAGATCTCCCACCAAGTGCGCCACTCCCATGGAAAGTGTTAAAAAGAGATGATTCAGACATGATTCTGATGGCATGCTTGACTTCTTGTGACTTGCGAGCTCTGTCACTAAAGCTCATGAGGGAAGTGCTTCATGTCTGTGTGGGTTGGACAAGCCGTGACATGGTGAGATGGGCTCTATTGTGTTGATGTGGTGCGAGTTAAGCTCGGAGATAAGGAACACAGTGACGAGTCTGTTGCAGCAAAGGCAACACCAAATTCACAACTAAGTGCACAAAATGTCAACATGATATTTAATTCTGTCTGCGCATGTGACATTAACTGTAATCATTTTAACACCATTACCAGTTATAAATGTTGGTTTTGAACATCATTCTGAAAAAGGTCTACTGAAACTTCCAGACAGAGGCAATGATGTTTTTGCACCAATAATTTCTGATGCATAAAGCAAAGTGTTATGGAAACTAATCCTTCATCTCTACCTAAAGAGACCAATGCAGCAGCACCGTAGTACTTGAGACTGAATAGGTCTTTATCTTTACAACCTACACCAACATATCAGCCTCCAGATCTTCAACGTTGATGCCATGAGTGTCGTTGCACTCGTCTCCATGCTGTAGATTGCTACTGGAGGTGATGAGCAAAAACCAGCTAATGTCTAGCGCAGATCAGAAGATACTCCATGCACACAGAGACAGGAATCGAACCCGGACCCTGGAGGGGCAAGGCGACAGTGCTAACCACTATACTACCCAATGGAGTACACTTCTTCTTTACTCTTCCATAATTAGGAATTCCCTAGTAAAAATTCCTCAGGAGGTTTGCGGGTTTAGTGGGACTTAGGACAACTCTTAAAACTAAGATAGGAATCTTTCAGAAACAAAGCGAGAGTGAGAGAGCATTTAGAATAGTTGTGGAGAAAATGTAAAAGGTAAACACGCTTTCTATCTCATCTTTTGACACCAAACCAGTTTTGGTATCTCATCTGAAAAGGACTGATTTTTTTTTTACAGTGATGCAGAACGATGCATAAAGCTTAATATTTAATCCATGCCCTAAACCTTGATCTGCCACCCTTACTGCTTTGCTGCACTTACTGTATACATTACAGACCATTACACATGCTTTATTTATTTATTTATTTACTTTTCCAGGTTAAGCTTTGCACAAATACTTTTATTTTCTAAGAGTTTATTCTCTATTTAGTATGGAGATGTGATTGTATGTTCGAGTTGGATCAAACCCATCTGAACAGTGCCCTGTTTGGCAAACGGAGCTGGAAATGTTCAGACTGACAAAGTCGAGTGTTAACGAACTCTCTTGACCTCTGCTAAAACCTGCAGGAAACCACATACCGGCCTTATTTCCTTCAGTTTGACGGGTGAAAACCTTGGGTTCAGAAATCCTGTCTGACAAGCCGATTCGTGCAAAGACCACTCATTCTCTGAATGAATATTCTTACTGTATGTCCTGTGAAAATACACTCGTATAAATATTGCGAAAGATTTTTGCAGGCTTATCTTATCTCATGCGCTGTATTAGATTAGAAGAATGCAATATTATCTCATTCACGATTAAATTATCTAGAAAATGCTGTTGACATTTGTCATGACAAATGACATGAGAGTCCACCCTTTTACCTTTAACAGTATATATATATTTTTTTTTTGTAAGAAAAACAAGGTGAAAGTCAATATGGCATGACTCTAAAGGTACTTTTGAAACTCTCTTTATGACTCATGCAACATTCTTCTCTGTGAATGTAAATTTCACAGGAAGGTCCTTGTCCATATGTGTATTATTTTGTGTAATGTGCGTAAATGTCTGACTGTAGCGATGTTAATGAAGTTTACAGTGTAATTACATGTAACATCACCTGTTAGCTGGACTGTGTAAGGAATGGCTTATTTAGTGCTAATCATAAAATCCAAATCTAGATATAGAAATTTAGAGCACTAAAGACATGTGGCGATGTGGGTGTACTGTAGGTATTTTGGCTCTGACAGGTGAAAGTTTATTATGACTTCTTAAATATTTTCTTACAAATGTAGTCCAGTATTTGCATTTTATTTTAGTTGTCTGAGACCCTGAACATTTAATTACTAATGATGATTTAATTAACACTCTACTGTACATCCATGTTAATAAACAAGGTCTTAGTCTGCAATCCATCTTCTTCTCAAAACTAACTGTAACTGTAAAAAAATAATGAAACAAAAAGGTCCGCAAAAAAAATTCACACAAAAGTTAAATATAAAAAAAAAAACGTATAAAATGTAAATAAAAAATAAAATGAAGTGAAAAGTAAAATACAAAAACAAGCCAAACCAGTGAGACCTGAACCAGTGAGAAACAGGTGCAGATGATCAGGTCGGTGGTTAGTTTACTGTAAACTGTACTGGTGACGCTGAATGCTGAGTGGTTGGAACAGACGAGAGGGGAAATGAGGTTGCTGCTGAGGTTGTTAAACAACCAATTAAAAAAATATATATATTATTTTTAGTAAAGCATTTGTTCACATTTCTCAGCATTTCTCCAGATTTTAATTTTATTTAAAATGACCTTTGCACAGTACTGTACTATATATTTATTACAATGTGTTGGAAGTAATAAGGTAAACATTTTATCACCCTTTGCATAAGGAACAAGCATTCCGCATGTATATCTGATTTACATAATCAACTTCATAATTTGCTTCTCCAAATCTTAATATCATTAAAAATTATAATCATTAAAATAATTTTTAAAAAATGTTAAGGAAAAAGCAAAAAAGAAAAATGTAATGTTAAATAAAAAGTTAAGAAAATGCAATTAAATAGGTCAACAAAAGTAAATGTTAAAAGTAAAAAAAGATTAAAAATTAAACAAAATTGTCAACTAGAAAAGAAAAAGATAAACACAAGTGCAAAGTAAAGTACTAAAGAATATAAAAGAAAAATACAAAAACATCTATTTAAAGTACAAATGTTCAACCCAAATAACATTAAATAGGTATAACAAAAGTAGATGTTAAGAATAAAAGTAAAATAAAACCATAAGTAAACAGTTACAAGGTAAAAAAAAAAAAGAGAGAGAAAAGAAAGAAAAGAAAAAATGGGGGAGAAAATAAAGGCGCTTTTGCATGAAAATGAAATAAAAATTAAAATTAAATAGGTAAACTAAAGTAAATTACAAAACTAGTCAAAAATGCAAAATGGTTTAAAGAAAAATGCAAAACATTAAACACAAGATAAATAGGTAAAAACAAACCCCAATGTAAATAAAAAAAAAATTTAAAAAAAAGAAAGAAAACCTGGAGTGTGCCACAGGTTAATATGATTTCTGGTATCACGCAACAGTGATGATGCACGATGACTGAGCACTTTACTCTTTAAAAAAAAAGAAAAAGCACACACCTCAAGTAAAATAAACCCTGTGTATCTTTTACCGACTTTATATGAATGATTAACTCGAGCAGTCTGAGACTCTGATCATTTTTGCACCATGTATGTGTATTTGTCGGACTTTGCTTCTCCTGAGTGTTTATTTTTCTGGTTAAAACATCAACGGTGGCCTTTTGCCTGTTTTTTAGAGGCCAGTGTCCATGCCACTTAAAGCTTGCTAGGATTTCAAAGAGCTGAATGTTGGCGTTAATTCAGCGCAGCTAAGACGAGATGTGAATGCGCCTCAGTGTGTGAGAAACGGCCACAATGCGGAGCTGATCTCAGCCGTCCAGACTGAAGTCATCTGGAGCACGTGGGCAGCCGTTTTAGCCTTTTTCCATGAGAAGTTTGTTGACTGTTTCGCTTTGGCAAAGACAAGTGTCTCACAGTGTCTCTTTACTCCGTCTGTGTTTACAAGTCGTTCTGTCCTCTTCTGTGTTTCTAATACACAAAAGCGAAACACTTCCAGTGCACATTTTACACGGGCATGTTCCGTACGAATTTGCTTCAAAACTGTAAATATCATTCATTATGAAATCATGTAAAAATTAAATGCTGCATATGTCATGGGTCACGCTGTTATGGGAAAATAATGCGAGGGTGGTGTTGTGTAACCTATCCAGAAGTGGAGCAACCTGGAAATTGCTTCATTTGCATAACGCATGCAAGTTGATTATTTGCCAATAACTGCATCTTGTAATGTTTTTTTTACGCTTGCATCAAAGCAGCTTGTCAATGATTATAATTTTTAATAATATTAGGATTTGGAGAAGCAAAGTTGGATTATGAAGATGATTATGTAAATCAGAAATACATGTGGAATGCTTGTTCCTTATGCAAAGTGTGAGAAAATATCTACCTTATTACTTCCAACACAATTTAATAAATGTATAGTACAGTACTGTGCAAAGGTCTTGACCCCAATTTAATGAAATTAAACTAAAGAAATGTGAAGAAATGTATTGTTAATGTAACAACCTGAGCAGAAATCTCATTTCCCCTCTCGTCTGTTCCAACCATTCAGCATCACCAGTGTACTAATCACGGGCCTGATCATCTGTTCATCATCTGCACTGGTTCATGCCTTAAGATTTTTTTTTTTATGCCTGAATGATTCATAGGCCAAAATTCCTCTAAAACTGCTAAGGTACAGGGACTGGGCTGAAAACGAGAGGTAAAAAAGTCTATTCTTCTAAACTACAACAAAAATGCAACAAAGTCTGGCTCTTTGGAAGCAAAATCTGAAGAAACGAGGGGTCAATACTTTCGCATAGTACGTACTGTACATCTGGACAGTAAAATGAGCTGCTGGATAGCTATGTTTTCAATTATCAAATGCCTAGTCAAACATATGGACACAAGTTTTGGTTTATTTTCTACATTCTAGAACAATACTGGAGATTTTAAAAAAAACTATGAAATAACTTAATGCATTAGGTAAGTACGTAACAACAAAAACCACAGTCAGTTGTTCCTTTTAGACACGAAGGTCAGCTGACCTGGAACAGTTCGTGCAAGAACATCTTGTGTCAAGTGCATTTGCAAAACCTCTCTCATGAAGACCTGCCCAGGAATCCAAGACAAAAACTGACCTCTGCTGCAGAGGAGACGTTCATTTAGAGTCACCAGCCTCAGAAATCACCAATTAACAACCAGCACCTCAGATTAGAGCCGTTATGGAGGATTTACAGAGCAGAAGTAGCAGATATACATCTCAATATCAACTGTTCAAAGGAGATTATTGTATATTTTGGATAAACGCCTTCAGTATTGTTTTAGAATGTAGAAGAAAAAAATCCAGAAAGAGCCATGGAATGAGAAGATGTGTCCAAACTTTTAACTAGTAGTGTTTATTCATTGACTCAGACAGAAAAAAAAATGCAAAGTCAAGACGTACCATATTATTATTATTTCACATTATGAATAAACACTGTATAACACCTATTACTATTACCTATTAAAAAATTAACAATAATCCAAATACTATGGCAAGAACCAGCCAAATCCCTGCGAATTCTAGACCTAAAAATTATAATTCTGTTATATATTAATGTGAGATTTTTTTTTTTAAATGTTAGAATTTATTGTGTCTGATGCGATTATGTAAAATGAGACATTAAAGAAAGTGACATAAAAGTGAATAAAAAAAGTTTATTCAGCCATAAAATGTACACAGTTTGGTACAAATGTACACCCACAATTACAAATGTTATCTCTGTATGGTGATAAAGTGCAATTTTTTTTCTTTTTCAATTAAACATTTGATTAAAAAAAAAAAAAAAGAAAAAAAAAAAAAGAATTAATTATCTTCGAAACAGCTCGGAAGTTTGGAATTACATCTGTTCATTGGCTGCTTCACCAGCTTCTGAGTCGAGTTTTATTCAGAGAAGGACGTGACCCCAGTTGTTACTTGTCTTCAAGCCCGAAACATGTGCAAATACTTAAAATATGCCGTCAGAGTACCATAAGCCCTTCTTTTTCCCCCGGCAAAGGACAGTGAGGGGAATACTGAAATGCATTAAGGCACTGACATTTCATTCAGCTTTGGTTGAAACGTAATAAAGTGGTTCTCAAAGATGCCTCAGGCATATGCAGTGTCTGAACAGCAGGGAATGTAAAAAAATAACACCTTCTAAAAAATTACAAAAATACAAAAAGTGTAAAAAAAAAAAAAAAGGCAAGCAGGTAAATGTCTGGATTAAAGGAATGTTAAATGACCAGAAAAGCAAGTTTTATGTAAAGTGCAGCGTACATTAGTTTTGAAATTAATGTTCAAAATTAAACAGAAATAAGTAATGTGAAAATGTAGTTATGTCAACAAGACTGACTAATGTGAACATCAATTGATCGGCTTTAATGCTACATATTTAGATACTGATAACTGAAGTTCAAATAACGTATTCCAGTCATGCACACCAATTTAGTGAAAACTGTTGTATTAGTGTCACTATAAATGGACCCTAGCCATTCAATCAGGACAAAAGTAATGCTAAGCAGGAAGTAGTAGTGTGTGTGTGTGTGTGTGTGTGTGTGTGTGTGTGTGTGTGTGTGTGTGTGTGTGTGTGTGTGTGTGTGTGT
>JAQQZT010000003.1:4216257-4233589 GCA_030068275.1 Clarias platycephalus | reverse complement strand
AGATAGATAGATAGATAGATAGATAGATAGATAGATAGATAGATAGATAGATAGATAGATAGATAGATAGATCGATCCACCTGACCGCAATATAATTTCATGACTAAGAGATCATGCTGTGTTTATCTCCCATAAACTGTCGGAGCTTTAAACCGTCCCCCGTCTCCTGTGCTGTCCACATGTTCTGTTCGGGACACTTTAAGAAGAACCACATGTCTGACGGACGAATCATTGTTTATTACTGTACATTCATATTACATTCCTGTAATTTTTTTCCGTTTAACACACTTCATGCTGCGTTACCTCTGCTTGTGAAAAAGTCACGAAAATCCGTCTCTGGTTACAAAACCTACAGCGGCTGTATGAGCTCGAACCTGAGAGATGCTCAATCGATCGCACTCTCAATAAAACCCATGTGCCACGACTAGAATTCAGGATTCTTCTTCTTGTCGAGTTCTTGTTGAACTCCCGACAACGTTCACAGAGGCTGCAGATTCATCAATATCTGCGGTTTTAGAGCTTATTGAGCAATAATCAACAGACAGGCAGTCAATCTGATTAATATCTGATTAATATCAGATCAGTGATTTGGCTTGTGGTCGGAGTCGCTGAAGCCCTCCACCTGAGCCCAAGTCCCTGACCCGTGATGTTTTTGGAGAATCAGCTCACGAGTTAGGGTCTCAGGGAACAGGAGAAAGGCAGACACGATGAGTGACGTTTATTCGCCATCGCTGAGGCTGTCTACCGAGCCAGGAGTCTTCGTCTGGTCTGCGACTGCCGCAATCGTCCTGTGTGAAAAGAAAAGCGTAGATGAACAGGGTAGGGGGAAACATCTCTTTTCCCAGACATACAGTAGCGCTACGCTGGTCACTGTTAAAAGCAAAAACGTTGAGATGTAATGCACCGAATGGAAGAATGAAAACGGAACAATACAAGATTTGCTTTTTACCAATTTTCCAACTCGAATGATGATGTCAAGCATCTCTGTGTCATTAAAAGTCTGCAGCTAGAGTCTCCCCATCACCCCATCATCACCCCCACCCCCTTTGCTGTCTCATTCTCCTCCAGACGGCCAGTCCTTCCCCTTTGTCCTCTTTTAATTCGTCCTGCCCTCTAACCCTGGTCTGGTCACATCCACCAGAAGCTCAAAGTGACGTCCATCATCGAAGCGGCGCGATTAAACGAGGACGCCGAATCGAGAACGCATTTTCTTTTTTCTTTTTTTTTTTTGTCGTAAATCACTCCAAACTGCACGAGACGTCTCGAGTTGTCACTGCAGGTGAGACAACCAATCAGACAAGTTGGTCTATACAGATGTTCTAAGCAGCTGCTAGGAATTAAGTGCCAACCCCCCAATTCTCCCCCCCCCCTGCAAGCACTTCCACCATCACTCCTTAATATGCTCAATTACGCTTTACAGAAAACGTTCCCATCTGTAACAACGATCAAGCCCAAACAAAAGTGATGCTATTCTCATCACCTCTCCAGCTCCTCCCCCTTTACCCTCTGGCCCCTGCAGTCTTATGGTCCATACTCCCCTGAGGCTCAGTGTAGTGACTCTCGATGGAATGACCAGATTATCGTCAATGCATCATCAATTTACCTCAGGATTTCCAGACGATCTTCTTTTTACGAGACGCCGCTGTCGTCATCGTCACCGCATCTGTCTTTCAGGGACTCGGGTTTGGAGGTGAACGCCGGAGCTGGAGCTGGTTGCTGAATCAGACACAGGCTGGTCTGATGATCAGTCGGGGGGGGGAAGGGAGGGGAGGGGTGGCGTAGACGGGTGGACTGAGCAGGTAGTTCCCACCCCTTCGTCTGCAGCTATTGGCTCGCACGAGCCATCCGTCACCCTGTCCTGCAGCGTCTAGAGGTTGCAGAGCGCCGGCGAGACACGAGCTGCTTCTCAAACACAAGCATGCGTCGCATGAAAAAGCCAAGCGCATCTGTTTTAGAATCTCTTACACACCTTCTTCAGGGTTTTTAACCCAAGAGCTTTATTATGTAACGATATCCTTTCTTAATCTGTTCTTTTTTTTGACAATCACACAGATTTTCCTTTATCTCTAGACAACTTTAAAGGACAAGAAGTGATAAAAGACAATAAAAATGTTTTCTGATGTTAACTGTAATATCTATTACCAATTACTATTTTCGTATTATTTAGTTTTAGTCTTGTGCCACAAACACATATACATGAATAATCTGATTACATTTTGGTTGCTTGGTTATAGTTAGTTTTATTCTTAGGTATTGAATACAAATTTTCAATAATGGTTTCATTCGTTATGAGCAAAGTGGTGATGAATTCTTGATCCTGATTGGTCAGAAGGTGGTGACTTATTTTAACAGCAGCTCTGACAATAGCTTCATATTAATGTGGAACTAGTAGCATTCAAATAAGAATATATATATAATATACTGTATACTGTATAACCTGATAAAGCTAAGCTCACCAACTTGACGGCCTTTAGCAAGGTATTATCTGGTATGCTAGTTCAGACTCAGCTATTAGCTGAATGTTACGCTACTCTAATAAAACAGAAAGACTTTTTTTATTAAAAGACTTTTCAGTAAAACAGATTTCTGATGAGTTAAAACATTTATCAGTAGCTTTGTTATAGTCAATAATACTTTAATAATTTAATGTTAGCTTAGAGCTGACGAAGGTCAGTGAAGAAAGGCCTTGAGTCTGGCTAGCATAAGACATATATAAAGTTGAGCTTTTAAACTACTATACAAACTTTCTAAATCTGAAATAGTATCTTGTAGAAAATGTATTTAAAATTTTAAGAAATGAGATCCGGAAAGAAAGAAAGAAAGAAAGAAAGAAAGAAAGAAAGACAGACAGACAGACAGACAGACATCTGTTGAGTCTGGTGGTTGATGTGATGTGATTGGTGAAGTTTCTTGAGACAATAAATAAAATGACAATAAAAAAGTTAAACAATTAGAAAATATCAACAATTTTGACCGTCAGGTGAAGATGTTTCAACAGATGTTTTCTTTCTTTCTTTCTTTCTTTCTTTCTTTCTTTCTTTCTTTCTTTCATAACATCAGTAAATTGTGACGTTTTCCGACTACACATTCTTTTCAACGTTTTAGACAAGCTCTACACTCAACTACATCAGCTCTCTTTCTCAGATTTCGTCTCTACAGTACACTTCGGAACAAATTCTCTCATGTGTCCCCTTTACTCAGGAACCGAGGTCAGTCCTCTGGCTTCCTGTTGCAGTTGAAGTAGAAGTTCAAATTCAGTATTCGAAACTAGACTTCCATGCTACCTCATGTCTTAAAGCTTAGAACAGCTGTCTTGTTTTTCTGAACCTAATGCAGGATCTCATTTCTTCAGTAGTGGAATGGGATGGGATTAAACCTGTGAAAGCCCCGTGACATTTCCTTTTAAACAGTACCCGGGATGACACTTACACTTTCTCTTTGCTTAGTTTGCATGGAGTAGCTTTTTTAATCATATTTAGTAGTTTTGTTTACATTAATTTTAAGATTTGAATTGTTCTTTTGTTCCTCGGGAAAAAAAGGTTTGAAATTGTCTTTTGGAACTAGCTAGAAGCTCAGTGGTTACGACATTGGCTTTACTGATGGGAAAGGTCTCAGGTTCAAAACCCAGCATCACAAATGTGCAAATTCACATTGTGACTGTTTTTCTAGTTCTTTTGCTTGTTTGACCGAATTGCACATAACATTGAGTAAATTGTAAGAAATATGATGTAATCACTGGTTTTCTTAGTGTTCTAAATAAATGTAAATGCCAACTTGCATAAATTTGGTTAAAAAAGATGAATAAAAGACTTAATATCTAAGCATTTTATCCTGTTTTTATTTGTTAAGGAAACTATCGATCTACGAGGGGTGTTCAAGTCAAACCGGGACTTGTGATGAAATTTCTGGTGCATGAGGGTGCAAAAGTAATTGACATTTACAGAAGACTCCAAGCACTGGACAGTGATGGGACTCTTAGCCACAATAAAACATTTAAATGGTGCAAACTTTTTTAAGAAGACCATATGGCCATAATTAATGATCCCGGCCGAGGTGGCTCGGAGCCCACTGCAGTCGTTCATGTACTGTAAACATTCAGCGAGGGCCTGATCATTAAAAATTGATGGATAGCTTGTTGCCAACTTGTGGAAGAGACGCATCTGTTTGTGGTAACTGTACACAATCGTTCATCAACACCATTTGTACATTACAGGTACTCGTCTGGGAGTTATTGTCACATCTGACAATTGACCTCGCTCCAAGCCATTTCCTCAGGTTTGGGCTATTAAAGGAGTTCCTGGGAGGCCAGGGTTTCAGATGTGAAGCAGGCAGTCCGATAATGGTAACGTGCTAAGAAGACCTTCTACCTTGATGGTCTCCAAGCACTGGTGAAACATTGGGATACGTGTATTAGTGTGTCAGGGGATTATATAGAGAAATAAGGGGAGTTTTTACTCTCATAACTGTGTTCTGCTATTCAAGCCCCAGTTTGACTTGACTTGAACGCCCTTCCTACTTTCCTCCAACATGTCAACTTATTTATACCATAAGTGATAATGAGATCTAACTTGTTTGAAGGATGATGCAGAACATTGAATTTAACTATATGTATGAAAATATTACTATTCATTGTTGAATAAATAACACTTTTACTATCGCCAGTTCCAAATGCTCTTACTTAAAGCATCAACAGAATTTATTAAGCTTGTCATTATATAGTACGATTCAATTAATTCTCTGTTTCATTCGTCCCTGAGGTATACAGTCTATACAGTCCTCTAAATGCCAGCGTGTACTTTTCACAACGCTGTGCGAAATAACTCAAGTCCAAGTTCATTTTCTTCCAGACTGCATGCACTAAAGTCTCCACAGAGCCAAAGGGAATATTCAAGCAAATGAAATCAATATGAGCTTTAAACTAGTTGCTTTAATCAATCAACTCTATTATTGCCTCAACCTTGACGTCTGCAAATCTCTGCCCTCGTCTTTATAAATTAACGCTTCACTGCATCATGCATATTTTAGCTCTACAGCCCTTTTCACTCCTGGATTGTATTGTTCTGTAGCTTTTCCGTAACTATTCGACCTTGCACAGCTTTGGGAAAGTCTTTAAGTGCATCAGTCGGTTTTCTTAAACAGCTATTTATTGGCAACAGAATCTCATTTGTCCATTTGGTATGGCTCTCATCACAAGAAAACCAAAAATAAATTAAAATATTTACTAAACTCACTTTTTTTCAGGCTCCTAGAGTTCAAGGTATTAACTGTGCAAGTGCATGCTACAGCTTTATAATCGCAAAATATTGTTATATAGAAAAATTTCACTGCAGTTAGGGAACAGAAAATGCAAAAAACATTTGTATATGTACAAATATATACAGAAAAAAAGTATATATATATATATTTCATTTTTTACCCTGATATAACACGGATCTGATACTTTTTGGTGATGTCTAAATGCACAAATTTGATGTTTTTCAGATCGGACCTGGTATTTGCTCCTGGATCAGATTCATATCTGAGAAGTGGCCATAGGACTTGAGTGAGAACGGGCAAATCGGAATTCATATGACTTTTTGCTTCTGCACATGTGTAGGGTGCTGACGTCGTCAGTCAGCGGCAGTAGCGCGGGGATTTCAACATCAGTGCTAGCAGCAGCTGCTAAAACAGCTAAAGTGAGACATCTGGCTTTTCTCCTTCTTCTGGACCTCAACAAATGCAGTCAGCTAACTGATTGCCGTCCTCCAGAGCAAAACCCCAAGCGTACTTTGGCTAAAATAGCATCCATTGTTTAAAATGAACACGTGTTCAAACAAATACGATGTACAGTATGTTAACCCAGATAATGTGAGCAAAGATGTATCAATGTGCGCACACACGCCGTTTCAGAGGAAAGACGTGGCCACATTAGAGTCAGATAACAGCCACTCGTAATTATGAATGTGAACCATCATGACATGCAAATCTGATCCGGCCAAAAAAAAAATCTGAATTGTCTTAGTAGTGAAATCCTCATGACCAACTCATTACTGCAAATATTTGCAAAATGCACAACAGTTCTGCAGTTGGTCTGGCAAATGAATACGGTTAATACTGACAATGTTGTTCTTTGTATTTTTTGGGATGAATTACTTTCCTGCTTTAAAGTGTTATATTAAAGTGAAATTTTACCAGCTGTGTGTTATGTATTTTTCTTTTAATATCAACAGATTTCCCAGATTGCTTGGTACTTAAAATGATTTAAAAAAAAGAGCTGTCACTGAGTCTGCACAGCTTTTAATTTTCTTTATAGGCTCGGAAGGTTGTTTTCCTATCATAGTATTTCAACATCTAATCATAGGTTTATAATATACATGTTTCTGTCCGTATGTTACTCATTCTGTCTCACTCATCATCTATACCACTTCATTTATCCTGTAAACAGGGTCACGGGGGAGCCTTAGGGCACAAGGCAGGCCACACCCTGGGCCGGGTGCCAATCCATCACAGGGCACTCACACTCTCTTTCACACACTATTTGGGCAACTTGGGAACGGCAATTAGCGTAATCTGCATGTCTATTGACTGTGGGAGGAAACCAGAGTACCTGGAGGAAACCCACCAAGCACTGGGGAGAAAATACAAACTCCATGCACACACAGGCCGGGATCAAACCTGGCCAGGAATTGGAGGTTGTTTTTGCTTTTACATCACATACTGTTACAGACAATTAAACACAGAATCAGTGTTGTATAATTAGACAGACTAGTTAATGTCTTAACATAATAATATAATATAATATAATATAATATAATATAATATAATATAATATAATATAATATAATATAATATAATCTTAATAAGAATGTAACAAAGGCTGTGAAAATTTATATAATGGTAGTGATAACAGAAAGTAACTTATTATTATTATTATTATTATTATTATTATTATTATTATTATTATTATTTTAAATACTTTTCACACTGTGACTCCACCCCTTCCAGTTGGAGGAGAACTTTTTCCTTAGAAAAATATATGGCAGCTTTAATAGTTGAGCAGATTTACAGTAACTTTGTTGGTTAAGTATGAGGGCAAAACCAACCAACCAACCAAACAACCAACCAACCAACCAAACAAACAAACAAACAAACAATAATAATCATTCATTAATTATAAAAAATGTAAAATGTTGAATTAATTGTGATATTAATTTTAGATCCTATCACCCCGAAATTATCTTTTTAAAAAAATATATAATTTAAAAATTGTTCTTTAATCATAAAAAAAAAAACATTTTTACATTTTTATCAAATTGTTTTATTGGAGAGGATTAAAACATTTCAGGATGTGCAGTTATTGCAAACTATTCACCTTAAAGGTGATGGACAGCATTACACAACCTGCCATTGATTATTGTCATATAACATCACCTTTGAAAAAAAAATTTTTTATTTCAGACCGCCGGTGGAAAACCAACCCACTGACGATATGCAGGAAAGATCCAAATATCTGCTGAAGAGGTTACAAAAAGAACATCTAAGATTTAGCCAGAGCATGTGTATAGCAATATGGCAGAGATGAAGAAAAAAAAAATTTCTGTCACAGCAGCCTCAGAGCCCTAATAGTGTTCAGCCCGGTCACATTAAACTCCCTGCCATTCTATCAACAGAGCCAAGATCCCGCCGGCTCAATCTCATTGATTTATTTGAGAGGTTAAAGGGTAACTCTGCATTGATCTGCGAAGCTTTCTGACACGCCAGCAAAAGGTCTCGCTCCAGACGAATCGATGACACCTCAGAGCCGCCCGACATCTCGCTTATAAAGTGAAAGTAAAGCGACTCATCTGAAGAAATGAGCTTAAACATCTTTTATATAAGAGCACCCTGTAAGTAGGTCTCTCACTTCCAAACCACACAACACAACTTTCTGCAAAAACCAGCAACTGCTTCCATCAAAGCATGCTAAATTGTCTGATTCACTTAAACAACAATCACACAAGATGGAGTGCTGTTGTGTTAAATATCAGCATGACTGTGGTACGTCGAAAGATGTAACAGTTGTGCTCATATTTAAAACAGCAGCACAGCCTCGAGTGTTATATTGCTTTTATACAACAGTCCCACATTTATTAGCAACAAATTACGATTCAGGTGCAAATTAAACAACAAAGCCGGTTGCCGTTGGAAATAATTACTAAGGAGACAAAGTGTTGTTTAAGATAATGTTAACAGATGTGTTCCTTACGGAAGGTGCTCCTGAGACTGGTTTTAAATGTGGGTTTTGGCAGGTAGCTGCTCTCTCCTCTTTCCAGTACAACAGAGACACCCATGTTATAACTTAGTAATAAACTATTACAGTCAGTGTAATAAACTATTGTTTTATATGTACATTATATAACTCCATGCTGCTATGGCCAGCACGGTGGCTTAGTGGTTAGCACTGTTGCCTTGCACCTCCAGGGTAGCAGTCCGATTCCCACCTTGGGGTCTGTGTGCATGGAGTTTGCAATTTCTCCCCGTTCTTGGTGGGTTTCTTCAGGGTACACCGGTTTCCTCCCACAGTCCAAAGACATGCAGATTAGGCTAATTGGCGTTCCCAGATTGCCCATAGTGACAATTGGGCATCAAGGTGGCAACCGAGGTGGCAAATAGTGATTTTGATTTCATATTTAGGTTACATTCATTTAAAGAATTTTCTAATCATATACTTTTAATCGGAATGGTTGCGGAATGTGTTGAAATGATGGGAGAGATGATCTCTGTTTGGTTTGTAGTATGTTACTCACGTACGTTACTTACAGTAACCATAACAACAACCACGACTGTTGTTAATATTGGACGGATATTGGATAAAAGTCTATTACTGCATTGGTTTTCTCCATCCCTCCGTCCTTTTTCCTGTGCAGGATCACCTGGAACCTAATCACACAAAGGGCATATGCAATCTCATGCTGGGCACATACACGTGAAAATTGGAGATGCCAATCAACCTACATCTCCTACTTTTAGACTGTGGAAGGAAACTGGAGCACCTGAAGGAAACCCATCAAGTATGGAGACAACATGTAAACTCCATACCTTCAGGCCGGATTCAAACTCTTAAACTTTGAGGTGCCAACAATTCTAACCTATAAACCATCATGCTGCCCCATTTGTTTACTCAAAACAAAGTAAGAAAAAAAAGTTCCTGCTATACAATCCGGATATATTTGAAGATTAAAACTCAAAAGAAAACTACAGTATCCTCATACAAGGCAAATAACCTTATTATAATAAATGTACAATGCTGATCAATTAACTCTTAGTGTTTCATTTTAAAGGTACTGTTTAGACATCACAACATCGTACCACATAAAACATAAAACCCATCATGAGCAATTCTTTGCTAGGAACCAAATATCAAACACTGCTTAATACTATATTGTTTATTGACCAGTACCAAAAAATCATTTATTTATTCTCGGAAAGAAACGTTTTCTATACAGTACATACTGTATACCCTAGTAAATGTGATGGTAAAGTGTACTAGCTTATGTATAAACATATTAAAATGTACAGTATATTTTGAAAGGTAATTTAAACTGATCTGCAAGGATTACAAGGGGGAAAAAATAACACTGTTTCCAGAAATTTTAATAAAATAATCCTTATGACAGTCAAACTTCTGAGCTTTATTACATTAGAGTGCAAACGTCTGGAGGCCCACAGGAGTCTTGTAGAATTTGCATGTATTTAACAACAAGATAAAAAATATATATAGCGTAAAATCAACAGACAAATGGTTTGAAGAATATCTTTCTCATGACCCTGTGAGTATCCAGTCCTGATCTGAAGATGCCGTTGCATGTAAGTCTGGCAGAGTTACAGCAAAAAAAAAAAAAAAAGTGCAGAATTTTACAACTAAGAGGATACAAAAGACTTTCAGGGCAGTGATACAGGCGGTGGGAGGACATGTAGGTTATTTCAAATATCTGATATAATTTGGATTTTTGCTTCTTAGCAGTCTGCCTGTAGGTCAGAAATGAAGCTGAACATATGAACAGATGAGTGGCATTAAAGTCAAAGTTGGATTTTTGATTGTGCAGAAAAACAAAACACAGTTATGAGAGTAAAATCTCCCTTTATTTCTCTATATAATCTCCTGCTACACTAATGCACTTATCCCAGTGTTTCACTAGTGCTTGGACACCATCACGGTAGAACATTTCCTTAGTGCAGCGGAACCGTGATCAGACTGCATGCTTCATGTCTGAAACCCTGGCCTCCCAGGAACTCCTTTAATGCCCCAAACATGTGGAAGTGGCTTGGAGCGAGATCAGGACTGTAAGTGGCAATAACTCCCAGCCGAGTTCCTGTAACGCGCATGTGGTGTTGATGAACGATTGTATGTACAGTTCACAAAGATAGATGCATCTCTTCCACAAGTTGGCGACAAGTTATCAGTCGATTTTAAAGGATCGATATTTATGGGAATTATTGCAGGCACTCATAGATGCATGTCAATCACTTTTACACCATCATTCTTGAGAAATTTTGACCACATGAGCCATTTTACCTTGAACGCCGATCATGACCAATTATAACACATACATACTGTATCTGTTTTTGAGTAACAGTAAATATACCCGAAACCCAGCAGGTGTGTGTCATCACGTATTAGAGCAAATAAGGCATAGCAGTAATGGAGTATGGAGTGAACTTACCTACTTGTAATTTTTTGTGTTTGTTTATCATGACTTCCTGTAATCACTGCAAGATTTGTTTTTATTAATAGAAGCTGGGCAATATGTAAGAAATCAAACACTTGCTGTTATAGAAAAAAATACCCAGTGAGTCACTGCTGCCGCCTAATAAACCAAACTAATTTCCATGTCCTGAAAGGTCTCATGTGTTTCATACCACAGCAATTTTTCTACCATTATATTTTTCATTAGGTAAACAATGACATACTTTGATACTTTGATTTGTTTATAGTTGCATTTAATGTTTTGGAAATAAATAAACAAATAAAGAAATGAAAGTTCAATCATTGATATTCCAGACATTTCCTCATCTCTTTTTTATTAAAATTTTTTTTTTTATTTATAAGTTATTATGATGGGAAGAAAATGTAGTCAAGAAATAGCAAAGTGTAAAAACTCCTTCAGTTCAATCAGAATTACGCATTCGACAGCATGGGGGTTTGCATCTTGATATCAGGAACAAAAAATTAAAATGCATAACTGAAACACTATTTTGACCCAAGAGAAAGAAAGAAAAAGAAAAAACGCACATATTTACAATCCAAACCAAACTTTCATGCTCTTCCACTGTCTTCTTCGACGACGTTAGTGAGCTCCAAGGAAAGCTAGAAGGTTGTACAGTTAACTCCCAGGGTATCATTCGGAACCATACAACCTACTACCTCAACCCGGATACACACACTTCACTTACTGTATGATCGCTCTCTGTTTCTGTATCACATACAATTAAAGAAATGTGAAAAGATGTAAGACTTAGAAAAGACTAAATTTATCTTATTGTGTTGCACTGATTTGAGGCCAGTTTTAAGATGTCTATACAAAAAATACAAACAAAGTAAAAGCGAGCCAGAAGCTGGTCTACCACAGAGACAGAGACCCATAGAGACGAGCTTGTGCCGTTAAGTTGTATCACAAGATCGGATCTACGGGTTAATGACAAGTGGCTCCTCACTGAATTCAGGTTTGCAAACTGATTGCAAATGAATAGTGAATTTTAAAAGGATGTTATCGCACTGACCTGAAGCCCCGCCCCTTCCCACCATCTTACATACTTTCAACAGAGCATGCTTGATTTCTGTTCAAGTGATCAGAATATTCTGAACTCATTAATATACAGGGGCGTTCATGTCAAACCAGGACAAAATGAAGGTGTAAAACTTGAAGAAGTCTTCAAGTACAGTACGGTGATTAGACTCTTAACCAGTGTTGGGTGTAACGCATTACAAATGATTACTTTTTTGATGTACAGAGTAATCGAACGCATTTAAGTACTCAGTTATTGAGTTACTTTTTCAAAAATGTAATCCGTTATTCAGACAATTTATGTAATCCGTGAGCCAGACAGCAGTCATTCCCAATCCGTTAGTGTGTGTGTGTGTGTATGAAAGTCGTCCTACAAGCCCCGCCCCGGATAACCCGCCTCCATCTGTTATTCCTGCTGTTATACCCCTATCTCACCTGTGCGGTTTGACTATGCGAGGACCGACGCGCGGAAAGATGGAATTCTAATCACAGCATCAAAACTCGCGGTGAATCATGATGAACCGTACTTACGGCCACCGCGCGAAAATCGCGTAGGTGAGATAGGTGTATTAGTAGTTAACAGATTATGAGCCAAACTTGTGATGATGGTAGAATAATTATAAAGGTCTTGACTAAAACAACATGCATGAGGAATCACATTTTCTGCAATGGAAAAGAACTCTAACTTGTTACTTTTATCAGAAAGTAACGCTGTATTGTAACTGATCACTTTTTAATCACAGTAGTTTTGTAATGGGGGACGTTACTTTTTAAAGTAACTAATTACAACACTGGTCTTAACTGCAGTAAAACATGTGAATGGGGGAAACATTTTAAAGAAGGCCATACATCCATAAATGACGATCCAGATCAAGGTGGTGCAGAGCCCACTGTAGTCACATTCAGTGTGTGGAACGCTTAAAAATCAACACCAACTTGCAGAAGAGATGCATCTGTCTGTGTGAACTGTACAAACAATCATTCACTAACACCACTTGAACATTACAGGAACTCTGTACTGGGAGTTATTGCCACATCCTTCATAAAGTCCTGACCTCACTCCAAGTAATTTCCACATATTTCTCGCATTAATGGAGTTCCTGGGAGGCCAGTGTTTCAGATGTGAAGCAGGCAGTAGGATCATGGCTTCAGCATACTGAGAAAACTTTCTAACTTTCTACCTTGATTAAATAGAGACATAACGCCTGTTTTTTTCCCACAAAGCACAATCAAAGGTCTCGTGTTTGACTTGAACGCCCTTCATATATTTATTGGAGATGGCAGAAAAATGGCTGAAATTCACCACAACATGAACAAGCAGTTGCCATCTGCACAGCTGGTAATACTCTAGCAACACTCCTTAAGCCTGAAATGATGGAAATCAATCATCTGAATGCCTAGATTTATTAAACTCAATTGTTTAAGCGGTATATCACAAGCAGGAGGAGGAAAAATAAAATCAATACTGCAAAAGCATGATGGAGAGTATGAAAGAGTATCAACACTTACCTTAAGATCAGGTCTCTCCATGTCTCTTAACTAATCATCTCATGGACCTGAGAAATAGATAAACAAAAGATGAGTATTGATGAGTATCGATTTCCTTATTATCGCTGTAGTTTCGACTTAAAACATCTATTTTTCCTCTTTCTGGAATCAAAGATACAGAAATCAAAGCAACACATCAATACTCCCGAAACAGCTCTCGAAGACCTCAGCAAAGTCAAAAATCAAGTTAGATAATACGATCATATAGTTTACTCTAGATATACTGTCATGTTAAAGTATACTTAGAAGAAAACTAGTGCGTTTCTCATATGCTAGGCTACAGTAAGTACATCGGCAAGATGTGCACTAGTTTAGCATTTCAAGGATTATTTCCTGGAAAGTGCTCTACTGTGTCATTAATATTATAGCACTTATATTTAGGAGTATTTTTCATACACTAGTGATTTTAAATACAGTTGGAGGGAAGTATGCTACTGTAGTGTGATTCTGTGCAAATGGTTTTAAATATACAGTGGTACCTCGGCATATGAATTTAATTCATTCTAGATGAGAGTTCTTGCAGTGAAAGGTCATATTGCAAAACGGATTTTCCCATAGGAAATAATGTAAAGGCAGGTAATCCGTTCCAGGCACCCAAAAATATTACCAATATTACCAATTTCCAACACTGTAATCATATTTTTGAAAATAAAAACAATCAGAAAAGACATGAAAATGAAGTAAAATCTGACATAAATAGACATTAAACGTTATTTACAGTATGATCCCACTTGGCAACAAAACTGAACGCAACTGCCTTTTTTTCTTGCTACCATGCTCGTCCTAAGATTCTAAGGGCCCATGGTGATATGTCTTCACTAAATCTTATAAAATCTTAAATAAAAAAGTCACTAACAAATATGTAAACTCACTTCGCTTGGCTTTCCACTGATGCAAACATGTTGTGAACGGCTCCCGGACGTACACGCAACTTAGCCGGCGTGCGGTTCGGCTCGGTTCGGTCGCTCTTATGCCGGAAATTCTTCCTATGTCGAGGCAAATTTCTTGCAAAATTTCAACTATAAAGGTGAAAATTCGTAAAGGTGCGTTCCTGCGCTGAGGTACCGCTGCACTGTAGGGAATTAGACTAGTGTGGTTTGTCAAAAAAAGTAATAATCTTATTAAATAGTTTATGCATGTAAACACACATATTACTGGATCAGCATCTTTGTAAACAAAAACAACCTTGTACACGGAATGATTTCAATCGGATTGAAGAAATATTGTCCATGAACTACATTGTCCATGTAGTTATCGGTAAGCTTTAATCTATGCATGATTTTACCGTTAGCTCATTTAAAAGTCGAGCTCCAAACACCATCATGGAGCGTCGTCAATTTAGCTGTTTATCTGAAAGAGAAACTATCAGCAGAACTCCTAGTGCTATTTCGTCCACAGGGCAGCGTTACAAACGCCGAAGAGTCACTCGGTTCATAACAATTACTCAGACATATGACAGGACTCATGACTCACGCACTCCATCGCATTTCACCTAGTTAAAAGACTCGGCAAAGATCTGAATCCTATTAAAGTCACACGCACATGCACATGCATCAGTCTTTTCCAAATCTGTCTGGCTGATAGCCACGAGCGAAGGCAAGAAGAAGAAGAAAAAGGAAAAAAAAAAAAAGTTTGGATCTCTTTCATGACAAATTGAGAAAAAAGCATACGTAGGCCAAAGTCTGGATTGACAACTGGGTTAATGGGTTCATGCGAGCTGTTTCAGGACTCGTTTTTTATTTCCTTTCACTCTAAATGCAATTTATTGACCCGGTGTGTCTGAAAGGGACTGGAAAAAGTGCACATCTGTCTTTACCTTTCTTATATATGTCTCTATCTATCTGTTTCTGAGACAGGAGAAATGACGACAATGTTAAGACCGGAAAGGGGTCAATATATCGCAGTCAAACTGTCTTATAATAAATAATATAGAAGACGCAACAAAACAGAACAATTAAGCAATAAATCATAAGGGCACCATCATCATTATTATTATTATTATTATTATTATTATACTTATTATGATGATTATGATGATTATTATTACAGTAAGAGAGGAAAGCGCCTGCATGTATCATACATACTGTAGACAAAAAATCCCATTAAACATACAATATGTGCTTATAGGGTTTCTTTTTGCTCTTACATATAGCAAAAAACATGTATTTATTAACATACTGCAGGAAGTTGCACAGAACAAGCCAATACTTTTTCTCTAATCTGTCCCCCAAAATATAAATATTTATATATATTTTCCCAACCCAAACTCATTCAATCAGACCCGTTTGCTGTCTGATATTCGCGTTTCGTTTTCACAGTGCAGCTCACAAGTAACAGAAGTCTATAACTAAAGTACATAATGGCGCAACAGATCCAAAGTCATAAACGTTCATATCTGAAACTTTCCTTTCCCTGCTCAAAGTTCCTGTGTCTGCTTCCTATCAGCTCCGAAGTTTAAGATATCATATCACATGACATATGCACACATACAGTATGCAGTGAGAGACAGGTGAATGTACTGTAAGTGTACAGTAAGTAAGAATCTCTAGTTTATCCACCTATACACATGATCACGTACAGTACAGACAAGCAGGAACCCTAATGCTGGTAATGACATAGTGCTGATGTACAACATCAGGTTTTTAAAAGATAGACTGCCTTTAATAAAATTATATTGAGATCAAATTGAATTAATTTTCTAAACGCAATGTTGCAAACACAACCTTAAAACAACCAAATTTTAACCTTCATTTGGAACTTGTATTCCATTAAGGGTCCCTTAAGTTTCTTACAGGGACTAGAATTCCAATCAGAGACTGGATCTGGGATGGACACAACAGCTTCCCACACACAACATGGGCTCAGCCACACAAGCGCTTTTCAACCGACAGTTAGTGTAATTACTGTACCAGGGGTGAAAGTAGTTTCAAATTCTTACCGGTACTATGCAGAAAAAAGTTGAGGAGAATAAACCATGGAGGTGGAGGACCGTTCTGAATGTGACTGGTTTTGACTGCTCTCTCCTCAATATGGCGGATGGTACAGACCTGTGTACTTTTACCCATGCTGCATCCGACAATTAGTGTAGTTAACGATTGTTAGCACACCTGTGATGCAGAGTCATTTATATTGTGTAGGTAATCATCCCGCTGCTGTTATGCTCTAGATCACCACTCATGAAATGCTTCGTCAGATTATTGTTGTACAGTTTTTGTTTTTTGTTAATTAAGTAATGTCACGGTGAAAAAGTTACATGTTGTTGTTCACCTGAGGTTGTGTTTGCTTATTACTAAGACTTGCTTCGATCAGATAGTTTCTATTATGTTTGTTCACAATAAAACATATAATTAAAATATATGGGGCACTTAACTTGTACACACGATTTATTTTCTACATTCACTATATCTGTGCTGATCTTAAAGGTTAGCATCTAGTCACCATGTAGCTAGCTAGCATATACTGTAATATCCAGGATGGATAACAAGGTGGTTCCCGGATTAGCAGTAAAGCTACTGTAGGATGTGAAATATACTACCAGACAGAATTAATCACATTTTTCCTTATGGTAAAGATTGTCCCTTACAGATGTCATTTGTTTCTGAGACTTATTTAAATTCTGAAGATTTTTTTTTGCAAAGCAAATCAATGATTATAATTAAAAAAACAAAAGTAAAGATGTTTTAAGCAACATAGACAACACATGTCAAGAGAAAAAGGAAAGATGCGTTATTCATGTTTTAAGTGATTTATATGATTGCAAATTATAAATAACATTTTAAAAACAGATAAATCACTTAAAACATCAATAAAGTCCACAAAATCTAAAGTGGTTAGAAACCCACATTGAACCAACCCACTATAGCTATAATTAAAACACCACACACACACACACACACACACACACATACATACATACACACACATATATATATATATGTGTGTGTCACCTAAAGGATTATTAGCGACACCTGTTCAATTTCTCATTAATGCAATTATCTAATCAACCAATCACATGGCAGTTGCTTCAATGCATTTAGGGG
>JAQQZT010000003.1:4189204-4201669 GCA_030068275.1 Clarias platycephalus | reverse complement strand
TCTATCTATCTATCTATCTATCTATCTATCTATCTATCTATCTATCTATCTATCTATCTATCTATCTATCTAATTTATATCACAAACTGAAATTACAAACAACATATTGAGCGATACGGCAGTTGCCACTTTTGTGGCGTCCCTCAGGATAACATGTTTTGTCCCATTACTTTTTATATTTGCAACGAGTGCTTAAATCTCACAGACCCCCACTTGCAGCAAACCTGATAATGAGGTTTATGAAAAGAATCACTCTCAAGAAAAACAATAGTATTAAATGGTATCATTGCCTGTCACTGTGTTGGTATCCCTCAGGGTTACATGCTATGCCCCTTTAGTTTGTTTGTTTCACCTGACAATTAAAATAGAATCTTAAAGATGAAATTAAAGATTAAATAGTTTAAGATATATACTGTTTTATGAAGTGGCTAAAGGAACATGAGAGAAGAAATAAATATATACTTTGGGGAAAACATTACATTAATTTACTTACAGTCATTCTTCAACTGCTAAACAAGAGTTTATACTAGCAAAATAATCCTCATCATTAATGTCACTTTTGTCAAAAAATTATAATAATAACTTAAAATAATACATAAACATGTTTTAGTCTGATTAGGTAGATTTTTTTTTAACAATCACAATACAGAAAGCATGATTTGTCTGCAAAATGATAGGAGGTAGAAGAAACCCACCCTGAAACTAATTTGCTAACAGATTGACTTTTTTTTTTTTTCATTTGAAAACTACTTCTAAAAATGTGTAATTTATATCTAATTTATATTTATATATTTTATATTTATTTCTACTTTATATATGTGATTTTTAAAATTGTTTAGCAGTGACTCTTCTTACATTGACCTAGTTATACTCTAAACTATGTTGTACAAAATAACTATTTTCTCCTACGCATTTTTCCTCCCATTTCCCTTTATGGGCTCAGTACTATTTTCATTCTTTCAGGGAAAAGATATGAAATAAAAATAAATGAGATGCCAGTTATGAGAAACGAGGCAGTGTAGTACCTATTTACGGGACCAAGATATTAGTGTTCTTAGGCCAAGTTAGCGTTCTTGGCAAGAACTTGACACTCAGGGAATTTTTCACAAAGTGTGCTTTGGACCCTGTATACGGTGCCTTTCAAAAGTATTTACACCCCTTGAACTGTTTCACATTGTGTCATGTTACAACCACAAACATAAATGTATCTTTTGGGGATTTTAAGTGATAGGCCAAAAAGTGACACATAATTGTGAAGTGGAAGAAAAATGATAAATGGTTGTCAATTGTTTTTTTTTTTTTTTGTTACAAATAAAAATCTGAAAAGTGTGGCATGCATTTATATTCAGCCCCCTTTACTCTGATCCCCCTAACTAAAATCCAGTGGAACCAATTACCTTCAGAAGTTACCTACAGTAATTAGTAAATAGAGTCCAGCTGTGTGTAATTTAATCTCAGTATAAATACAGCTGTTCTGTGAAGCCCTCAGATGTTTGTTAGAGAACATTGGTGAACAAACAGCATCATGAAAACCAAGGAACCCACCAAACAGGTCAGGGATAAAGTTGTGGAGAAATGTAAAGCAGGGTTAGATTATATAAAAAAGAAATCCCAAGCTTTCAACATCTCATGGAGCACATTTGAAAATGGAAAGAGTATGGAACAAGTTCAACCTCCCAAGACATCGCCATCCACCTAAACTGACAGCCCAGGCGTTAAATACCATTTATCACTTTACAATTGGGTGCTACTTTGTGTTGGTCTATCACATAAAATCTCAATAATATACATTTACATTTGATTGTAACATAACAAAACTGTTATGTAACATAAAAAAAACATGTTGAAATTAGTGTTACAGCATAGGTCGTATTTAGTGAGTTAAGCACTAAGTTTTGTTGTTGTTGTTGTTTTGAAATAATTATTCGTTTAATCTGAAAACAGTAGTTCAAGCAGTATGTGATTTATTAAGTATTGTATATTTAGGCTGCAATCTCAATAATTATTATAAGATGTTAATAATTATAAACAGTATAACCAACAAGCAGTAAATAATTTTCCTTGCAGGGTGAACATTAATTTAATCTAAAAACTATAACTTGTGATTGTTTACATGGCAATACATAAACCTGTAGCTCATGTTCAGGATAACATTCTAAGGAGCTCTTCCAAGATGTGGTCACTTATTGAGGTTTAAAGTTCAAATATTTGTTTCTCAAGAAGCATATGTAAGATCAAGCTGAAATTTGGTGCCAGAATTTGGTTTCACTAGGCATTTCACAAAGTTATCATTGAACTACCATGAGGCATTGGTGGTTTGGTGGTAGAGTCTTTGCCTGCCGCATGGGAGGCCTGGGTTTGGTTCCCAGCCAATGCACCATACACATCAAGCCACTGGAGTTGCAGAAGTTACTGCTCATAGTGTCAAGTCTGGATGAAATGGGGGGATTGAGTCAGTTACAGTATGTATTTAGGCATAAGACCTGCATGTAATCACCTACTGTATATGGAAAAGATATTTTGAATGTAGTGACCTTTAATGGAGAAACCCAAAAGAAGAACACGTATTAAGCTCACTCACCATCTATACAGCTTTATTCCATTACAGGGCACACACAAACACACTCCAGGCAATTTGGAAATGCCAATTAGCCTAATCTGCATGTCTTTGGACTGTGGGAGGAAACTGGGGCATCCTGGGGAATCCCAAGGGGGAACATGAAACTCCTTGCACACAGACCCGAGGTGAAAATCTAACCCGGAACATGGAGGTGCAAGGTAACAGTGCTAACCGCTAAGCCACTGTGTAATACCGCCCAAGTAATAGTGCCATGAAATTTGAACTTTTTAAATCTCATAACTTTTGGCAGGAACCAGTTCCTAGGAGTGCTATTTGTGAACACCACATTCTTTAACTCTTTCTTTTGCTAGTTAGTGAGTTTGCTAGTTAGTAAGATTGTTTGTTAAGTCATATTGTTTCTTCATTACACTTTTTTTGCCTTTATGTTTTACAAGTACTCAAAAATAACAAAATCCAGCCAGTAACTTCTATTTGCATTTTAACTTTATTCAAAGGGGAAAATGTATGATTATCACAACAGGCTGTATTTGCAAATTAAACAAACTCACTTGGTCTTTATACTGTACGTTAACATATAAAAGTCAATTTCTTTTGAAGATTTGGTTAGAACAAAATTTTTTGGAATGCCATTTTAAGAAAAAGTATATACACTAGCTCCGCCTCTAATTCTTTCCTCAAACCTTAGTTATCTTTCCATTGCAAATGTTTTACAAAGTCAGGTTGAAGAATAAAACTTTTTTTTTTATATTCTGTCAAAATTTTCAATTAAACCTGTCTAAGACAGTAGGGCAGTAAACTTGTCTAAAGTGTACCTTGTTATTTTCGAGCAATACCCCACACATCTCTTACCCCACACGTCTGAACCATACCCCACACATCTTGTATGACATTATGTAAATTTTTAGTGCTGATTGAGCATTAATAAAACGCTTTTGTCATAGGACTAAAGCCAGCAGTAATGACTTTGACCACATGGGACAGGATTTTACCCTGATGTCATAAACATAACAACACATAATGGTTTAACCATAGCGCAGTGTTTTTGACTTGCTGACAGGCGTTAAATACGTCCTTCAGGATTTGGCCAAACGCGTGACTCAGAATGAGCCATAAAGCCAGGAGCGGTTGTAATTTTCCTGCGGGTCCAGGGTTGAGTCCATACCATGCATTATTTATAGAACCATCAGTAGATTAGGCCGAAAGCAGATGCAGAGCTCGGCTAAGGCACGATAACAAAGCTTCATGACCTGTTCACTTTGAACGTGATTAGATTTCAAAACAAAGGTGCATTTTTCTCAATGGCTGCACATTCTGACTCACCGTGCATCATCAGATTTTTGCTTCTCAGATTTAAAGCCTTCCACAACAACTGACTTTTTATTCTTGTAATAACCGTTGTATTGATGCTGCTAATCAATAATACTCTGGCTGAGTGCTAAAGTTTGCAACCCCTCACTTTTTTTCTTATCTAAAGTGATTTGAATTTATCATTAAGCTGCAAAGTGGGGATGAAAAAAATAATAAGTTGGTGTAACAACGGAAAATTTGTTAAAGGCCGTTAGGCAAAGGATAAGCACAAAAGCTCTTTAAAGAACGTTTACATTACACTCAAAACGGAATAAGGAGACATTTATATTGATAATGTTGCTGATACTTTAAAGACATTTGTTTCTTGTCATGATGATGGAGTGCCTGTGAAATCTAATAAATGAAATCGCTTGCTGATACAAGTCTTTGTATTCCTTTTGTTGATTTAAGGGTATGCAAACTTTTGCACTCAACCGTGCTGAGCGTTTATTAACTCTTATGTCAGAGCACAAAGACATATGACAAATGGCGTCGCAGTTACAAAAACACAGATCTTGAAAAAAAAAAAAAAAAAAAGCTACAGTAAGCAAGGCTTTATGTCCGTCATGAATAGGAGCAAAAAATAAACAGGGCTTTGATGCTTAAATTTAAACGATGTTATTGTACAAGATTGCTGCTGAAGTCTTGATTCCGATTGGTCAGACTGCAAATTAGAGGTTTGTTCAATTGTGTTGGTAAAGTTTATAAACAGCTTGTTCAATGACTTGTGTTTTTGGACACTCTACAAAATCACATTTGTGTCATTGTTGACAGGGAAGTGACTTTATTTAACATTTACGAATGGAGTCTCCAGTGTTAGCGCTTTGTAACAGTCAGTAATGTTACAGGAAAGTCTTTAGGAGCGCACACTTTCTTTTCATTAACATGAGATGCTGTGTTTTAATTATATTAACAATTAAAATGATGGAGGATGATGAGGATGTGACATTTTGCAGTTCAATTTTTTTAATTATTTTCCATTTGCATGTTGTATAATTACTTTTAACCTTGATTTATACAGTTCTGTGCAAAAGTCTTGAGTCACCCCTTCATATTTTGCTTCTAATGATCCAGACTTTGTTAATGCAGTCTTGAGGAATTGTTCTCCAGGATTCATGAATGACTCATTTTTGGCAAGTTTTTGACTCCCATTTTCAGTCAAGTCCCCGGCCATTTTTGGCAGGATTTTTTTGTTTGTTTGTTTTTCTGTTTTTTATTAAGCGACACATCACACAAATGTAAAACTCATCTAACTTAAGGCATGACCCAGTGAGAAACAGATGCAGATGATGACAGATGATCAGGCCGGTGGTTAGTTTACTGGTGATACTGAATGCTGAGTGGTTGGAACAGATGAGAGGGGAAATGAGGTCGCTGCTGAGGTTGTTACATAAATAGCTCATTTTAAAATAGTATCTTATGGCACTTTGCAGCTTTCCACATGAAAGCATTTATTCCTATTTCTTTAATTTAATCTATAACATTTAATTTCATTTTATATAAAGAAATTGTGTGTCAAGACTTTTGCACAGTACTATATCTAAAGAATAAAAAGTGCTGCATAAGCCAGTGCAGTTGCAGTTTTACTATATTCCAAGACAAGACATGGCTACATTTAATGCTGTGGAACATCTGCAAAACAGGTATCGCAGCACCTATTAACAGTCCTTCTCCTAAGTTTATAAAGCAGAGCTTTGCATGTCCTTAATACATACAAAGGGCTGACTTTGGAAAACCATCCATCATCCATACCACTTATCCTGTGTAGGCTTGTAGCAGTCCTGGAGCCCATCAACTTACTGTAGTCTGCATGTCTTTGACTGTAGGAGGAAACCGGAATACACAGAGGGTCGGGGAGAACATGCAAACTCCACACAGCCATACATCAAGGCCAAGGCAACAGGGCTAACCGCTAAACCACCGTGCCGCCAAATACTTTTATAAAGGTTAAATAAATATCCTCTTATAAGAAAGCATCCTTTGATGATGAGACATTTGTTCATTCTGTTTATGATTGGTCAAGTTGATCAAGTTGATACTTGTTGCATTAAAGAGTTCAAATAATCAAAACCTTCCGCCCAATCAGATTTAAGAATTTAACAGCACTGGAAAATGTTCCCGATCAACTTCTTCATATTAACAACCATATCTACATATATTCTTCATTTTCAGTAATAATAAACTAAAATCCTAAACCTGCTGTGTCACATGACATGCTATGCATTAAAGTAAAAAAAAAAAAAAAGCTCACCCTTTAGTGCTTTAGCCTTAAACAAACAAGTAAAACCGACCGAAGGGCTGCGACGGCTTGGATTACAGTGAGAAGCTTTCCTGAACTAACAAAGCACTTTTTGTGAACATTTAAATGCTGTCTAAATGATCTCTACGGCAAGATGCATCTTGTTGCAAAAATGCAGGACACACCAAGCCAAAGAATAAAGTATGATGACTTTCTCCTCAGCACACACAGCTTGTGTGGCCTCTGTGTATGTGTGTGTTTTGCGGATTTATTCAGCTGCAGTCTCCAATCAACAATCAAGCAAAGAATATGGCTTTAACAGTAACGTGTCCGTAGCTGTTCTACATGATATATGAGTCAAATAGGAGATTTGAGACCGAAAAAAAAGAGGGGAGGAACGCGGTAACCCGAGAACACGCCGCTCGGAAGAAAACGTCCGATGTTGGAAGAAAAGACACTGGCCTTAGTGTATTAGTCTTTGTTTCGCTAATGATGGCTCTACTTTGTACTCCGCAGGAAACGTGTGTGCTTTTCATTTTAAGTCCGTTGCACCAGGTCCTCGCAGGCAGGATCTTACTTTACTTTACAAACACACACACACTCGTTTATGGCATAAGCCGCTCCTGCTTTGCTGCTGATCCTCGTCTGAATTGTTAATAAAACAGCTGCCCTGGGAGAAGGGGCGGGGGGGCAGGGGGTGATGGGGGGGGGATCCCATCGATGAGGGAAATCAAGGACAAGAACTACAGTTGAAATATGGCCTCGCTCCGACTTTCCATAACCTAAGTGCATCTCTAATGAAACCCACCTGAATTCCTAACGTCTAAGACACACAAGGAAGTGAGAAATTCACTAGAAGAATAATGCTATAGCTAAATATTTTCCAGGTCTGCTGATAAGAGACGTTAAGATAACAAAAGTACATTTTCCTGGAAAAAAAAGTCAGGAATACTTCCAGATATAAGAGCAAAGACAATACACAGAGTATCTAGTAGTGTTTAGGTACTGCATTCTTTAAATAAATGTTTGTCAAGGGTCCTTTGAGCAGCTCAGTGTTCTCTGCTTCTACATTTCAATACAAGTATACAAGCTGCTTTAGAAATTTCAATAAGTAGAACAATTCCCCTTTTGATTTTGTTTCTTTCTTCTTATAAAGTACGGCTTTATTCTAAATGAAAATGTTAACCGGAAATCTAAACTTTTTAGAAAAAAGGTTTGAAGCTTAAGGCATTCCTTGGTTAGTCTCATCCTTAAAGTTTCTGTATAGAGTCCTTAAACAGACAATGTCCTTTTCAGAAAGTTCTTAAGTAAAGCTCCTTTTGGAACCTTCAACTAAGAACCTTTTGGGTGTAGCTGTAGCACACTTTGCTTTGTCTCTTTGCTAGAACCCTTGAGTATTTCCTTTTCAAAGTAGAACCCTTTAGAAGCCTTAGTACCATTAATAATCCGCTAAAGCCTGAATGACCCTTTAAAGTCCCCCCACAGGTCTATTATTAGAGCTGAGTCGATTATGAAAGTTCATGGGAATATGAACATAAAACATTTTAGGGTTTCTTTAAACTCCTTCCAAAAAGGTCGTTGGGTGGTTTAACAGCATTTAAAAAAAAACTTAAATATTTCTGAAATGGAAATACTCTTTTTTTTTTACATAAAATTTTTAAGCATTTTATTAAAGAGACAAACAGAAAAACACTTTATGCTGCTAGGTGTAAGTTTTTTTTTTCCTAATTAAAGTTTAAAATACTATGCATATATGGTTTAAGTTAGTCGGTAAGTAAGCAAATAATCCAAAAATTACAAAAAGCAAACAAATAGCAAATTAACATGCAATAAAAAAAAGTAATGAAGTAACCCAAAAGGTAAACTAACAAAAAACAAACAGATTAGTTAAACAAAGTAACAATTACATAATCAAGTAATTCAATATGTAATTAGATATGCAAGCCAATGACGAAATAGGAAAATAAAACAATAAACACATAAATTAGTAAGTATGTTAGCAAATGTCCTAAGATTACTAATGTTAAATTTCATTATTAATGTTAATGTTTTTTTAGATACTGTTTTGCCACCCCACCCGCAATTTTTTTGTTAGATCTAGCCCTTTAAAAGCCTCAGAAAAAATACAATTAAATAAAATAAAGAAATTTTAGAAAAGTTTAAAAGTAGAAATCATTTATAAACAATATCCGACCTAAAGATTTTGTAAAAGTAGAATAATATAGTATCATTAACAATTAAATGTTACAATGGATACAATACAATGGATAATATGTTATATACAGTATATTATATATATCTTGTAAAGACTTTTATTTAATAATAGAAAGTCTGAAATATACAAGACTGAAGTCTTGTATATACTGTACATACCATATACAGTATATATACAAGACCTTTGTGTAAATCAAAGTTTCACAGCTGCCCTTGCTAGTGAACCATGAAAGCTATTTTTCTTATCAGAGAAAGTTCCAAACCATAAACTTTTAGGCAGGAAACTATACAAAGAACCATTTATTGAGTATATAGTCCAAGTTTATTAAAAATGCCAACTTGCTAAAATCCATTAATCAGCTCTTTGATTAAGGAAATATATCATGTTTGATCTGCAGGCCAGTTTAATTAAAGAGCTGAATAATCAGCTGTCAGTCACAGTCAGATGAGCGATTCAGGAAACGTCAGGCTGGAGAAGTAAAGCTCCTGCTTGACACTGCGCTTGAAAGTAAATCATCCACAGGAAACAGAACTCTGTCTGGTTGTGATGCACTAATTACAGCGATTCGTTAATGATGCACACGTGTGCTGTGACCCTGACACTTTCCCTTGGCCTCACTTCCCTAACATTTCCCCCAATGTCCCATGAGCCCCTGCCAGAAACAGCCATCAGGCTTGATAAGAGGAAGAAAGATGGACACCGGGGACTTTGTGTTCTTTTTGACGATGGTGCAGGACCAGGAAATGGAGACATGATTGAAGACAAATGCAACCTTCTAGATAAGGGAGATTAAGTTACCATTTAAAGCAACAGAAAAGTGTAAAGTAAGGAAGAAAACACACTGACATTGGAAAATAACCAAAAACAGGATAATAGGATGAAGCATAGTTCCTGCTATTGCCCTGAAGTGGACGATTTTCCTATAACAGTACTTCTTGTACAAGTACAAGTGTTTTATTGTTCTTATACTGCATACAATTGACAGTCATTAAATTATTGAATGAATTATTGATATTAATCTCAAACACCATGACATAATATACATATATAATATAAATAATTAAAACATTATATCACTAACACTGTTTGCAGTTTGTCGAATGACTCATTGAACAAGCATTGTCTGTTCAGTTAAAGTTAATAAATACTCTTAAAAAAAAAAAAAAAAAAAACCTGTATTACATTCCAGGGTGAACTTCTGGGAAATTTCATTGAGTTGCTTTGTAATTGAATAATGAGTAATAAGTATTAGGTATAGGATTCTGTACATTCAAACATTCAAGCACATTCCACAAGATGTTTGAAGAATTTTCAACAGGTGTGAATAGAATCTGCAAGACGTTTTATGTAACTGAAATTGTGTGAACAGCTACACATTTAAAGAGCCCATGTTATTACCAATAACTTTTTGTCCCTTATAATCATAATAAAACAATACAACTAATTAATTTTAACTAAGTATAATGTCTACTGTTAAGTGATTAATTCAATGCTCCATAAATATAATTGTATATTTGCAGCACAAAAAAATCTATAAAAAAAAAAAACACATTCCAGTAGAAATAGTTTTCTTTAGTTAAAAAAAATACCATACCTTTACTGTGTGTAGTATACAATATATATATATTAATGTATAATTTTCCACTAACACTGACCTTAACTTTTAAACTTTTTTTCAGTTGAATTAATTATTTTGTTCATTTTTTCTTTGCCTTTTAAATCTTTCGTTTTATTCAGTACCATTAACGAGGATACAAGTCCGAAGGTTGTTTTTTCTCTAAGCTTTTCCAACATGGTCTTGTGAAGTATTTGCAGAAATTAAAATTTTATTTCACTAGTAAGACAATTTTTTTTATTCAAAAGTGAGTAGAAGTTATTACAAATTTGCAAGAACATTCGAAAATCCTGTACAGTATAACTTCAGTTTAAAGCAAACATCTGTTGCTTTTAAATACTTTTACAAGTTTTCTATTTTGACTTTTTCAATCAGCTCACCCTCCAACCCTAACCTCAACCATCATAACGTTTTATATAACTTAATATGAGCAATTAGGAAGAATTGTAAATATGAGATGTCTGATTAAGACGAATAAATCCAACATCACGTAAATGGCTGAAGTGGAAATGCGTCAGCTCTGAATCCTGGCTTTGCGGTGGTGCCAGAGCGTCCAGCTCCACAAACACACAAGAAGAGCATGACATCAGTTCTCGGTCATTTAGAAGATCTATTCGAGGCTTACAGTAGAGCTTCAACTTTGGCCTGGAGGAGATGGATTCCACTGAAACCCTAGCTGTGTGTTTTCTCTCTCGCTTTTTCAGCCAAGTATTGATGGAAAGGACTGGCTTAAAGAGCAAGCATGGCCGTTATTATACTCAGCTCTTCTTACAGGCCAAACTGAGCCTTCGAACCCTCAGGCACTGACTCCGATCACCAACACTTTAACTACATGATCACGTTACGTACAAACTCTGTGTTTACAATATAACAGAACTGTAGATAATACTTATCCATACATGCCGAAAATACAACGAGGTCCTGATTTACTGAAAAATAACAACCCTTAATTTAGCCCTTTATACAAATACACACGCCATGATATCCCTTACTCTACATTTCGTTTTTAAACTTTCCATAATTACTATAACGGTTTTTATGACAACCAGATTTTAAGGCATAAATAAATCTGGATTTGGGTTTACATTTAAACAATTCTACACGTTTTCTCCATTTCAGGTTTTCTCATGTACACTTGGACCGACAAGGTGTGACCGAAAATGTGTCAAAAAGTAAAAAACAAAAAATCATCTTTTAGCACTTAAGGCTATTTTCATGATACATGATATGCGTGAGAAGGTTTCCTCCTTATGTCCTGTCAAAGCTTTTCTTTACTTCTACCATTACAGTCAAAGTTTCATAATAACATCTACACTTAAAAGCGCTATACAATTTGGATATTGGATATTGAGTACTACACTAAATTGTTTTGGGGGTCATTTATAAAGTGTATTTGCATAAAATGCACAAGGTGAAGGATATTTTATGTATTCGAGATTTTTTGTGTATGTGCTAAAGAGTTAACTGACCTCAAATCTGAAATATACCATAGTAAGACATGGAGTAAGGGTCTACAGGGCAGTGGGGCAGCTAAGAGAGTTACTGACGGGAAGGTCGGCTATTCAGGCCCCAGCTTAACCAGGTTGCCATTGTTAGGCCCTTGATCAAGGCCCTTAAACGGGGCGCTGTATTATATACTATATTAACTTATTGTCGTAAAAAAAAAAAAATTTATTAATTAACCAGACATGTAAACGTATCATTTATCGGCTTAGGAAGCTAAGGCTCTAGATTGTTGGTTCGTGGATCTGAGGATCAAAGATCAAGCCCCGTCGTCAGGGGTTGCCATACCCCATACTACCTGGTCCCAAACCTGGATAAAATGGGAGGTGTTGTGTCAGGAAGGGCATCCGGCATAAAAACCTGTGCCAAAGTTGCGTACGGATCAGATAGTCCACTGTGGCGACCCCTTGGAGCAGCGGAAAAGAAAGTTTTGTTTATCCATGAAAGGGTTAATGAGAATTCAACCTTGAAGTAAGACAGAAACAAACATTGGACTCAAAGTTCCAGAATGCAATGCAGCTCAATGACAAAGTTTGGGTGTGTTCAGCTACTTATATACTGTACTGTAGTTGTATACAATATGAGAGGTTTGATGACATTGACAATTGGATTAGCATAAAACATTTGTAAAGTCCAGCGTATTAATCAGGAGGTGAGACATCGGGACAGACTAAAAGACTAAAGTACCGCTGCATCACTGTCTTTATGGTAAGAGGTAGTCCAGGGCTGATAGGAACAGCTAACCAAAGTAAAAACAGAGCAATCAGTGAAGAATCTCAGACTCTGTTTAGTATCACATGATTTTCTTCCTTTGATATTTTTATTAACTTTAATTAAAAAAAACAATGCTTGCATTTCATTTTTCCCAATTTTTGCCGATTTTCTCCGCTAATTTAATCGTGTCCAATTCCTCCCAGTCACTAGGGGGCTCCCACATTAAGCTCATACCGCCACTCAGTAGGGAG
>JAQQZT010000003.1:4171399-4181640 GCA_030068275.1 Clarias platycephalus | reverse complement strand
AATGTGCAGTATTTTGAAAAAACAGTCGGAAACTGTAAAAAAAAGTCCTGTAAATTTACATCAATTTGTTACAGTGTATAAAGAAATAGTGTTTACTCTTTTTTTAACACAATCACTATCTAACCAAATCAGCCATCATTGTTTAAATTCAGACCAATATTATATATATATATATTTTTAATAGAATAAATACTCCCGAATAAATATTCAAAAAATCCTATATTCATAATGTTATATTGCATACTGTACATAATGCTCAAGAAACATAAGACTTTGTAATGGCTCACAAATAGCTATAGGTACTGATCTGTAAAAACACTTGTTCATAATAAACTGATTTTGGAATCACTTCCAATGAATTCTGTGTTCATAGCCTATGCTTGTATGGCGTGTTATAAAGCAGTTATAAACCCCTATACAGTAATGCTTTCCTAGACAATATATAAAATATGCAGTATTTTTACACCTATACAGAATAATACTATAAAGCATAAAGGTCTGTAACTAGCCATAAACAGTTATAGGTACTGATAAGTGCAAAAGCTTTGGAAACACTTCCTATAAATTGTGGTCATGATATACGCATGTATGGTGTGTTATAAAGCATGTATAAGCCCCTAAACAAGAATGCATGTATAATAATGCATTCCTGTACAGGGGCTTACGCATGTTCTGTAGCATGTGCATGTATTGTTTGTTATAAAGCATGCACAAGCCCCAATACAATATTTAACCAATGTAAATAGTTGCAATTGCTTACGAATATCTACATGCATAACCTTTGATAAATAATAAATGTACATTATGTCATAATGTCAATTTACATTAGAATGCATTATATGTTCGTATGTACAGTGTAGACACGAATGTAATATGCTATAGCATTAAAATCTGAATTTGAAACATTGAGAAAATGGAACTTATTTTACAGAAAAAGCCCATCCTAACATACATTTATAACAAGTTACGTAGTGTAAATAATAGTTTATAATGCCTTTATCGAGTCGCTTTAAGTATTCCAACACAAATATAGTTAAAAGCAGAAGATCTTTTAAAGTACAAGTATATACTATGACATACTATGACATCAGGTTATGATATTATGATTAGATACCAGTATAGTGCACTATAACATGAGTGATGATGTATGAATAACAATGTATAACACTTGATCCAAAATGATTTTTTATCTTGTTAATTATATGTACATTATAATGCCTGATCATAATCATAATCAATATTAAAGGGAATAATCAACTATAACACTGTACTAAGACATTAGAAAACTAAAACATTTGGAACAAATTTGGAATTGCCATGTGCAAGCATTATAGAGCATTATAAACCCTATCATATACAGAATGAGCAACTGAAAAGCTTTATAGAGGAATATGTTTGCTATAAAAAGACATAAATATTTATGTTCTTATGAATATGATATTGTAGTGAAATTTGACAAAGTCATCCTTTAATCACATTGTTTATAAAGTAAAGTTTATAATTTATTCTTATACAGTATAATAAGAGGAATGTTTATAAGGCTTTAAAACCTTTAGAACATGATATAATAAAAAATGTTACAATAGATACTTTATAATATATACATAAACAGCTACAATTTGTAATATTTATTTTCATAAATAATAATAAAAAAAATGTACAATACTTTATGAATGCATTATAACATGTTCATGGATTATTCTATATATGACACCCAAAGAAAGTGTTGTTAAGTTGAATATGCCAGAGATACAAATACTGTAGCTCTAAAGTGCAATAAATTTTCATGAATAATTTTACAACAAAGTGTATAATGCCTTGGGAATGTATTATAACATGGTATGAACTTTGGATTTAGCACAATGAATTATAGATATATCCTTCACAAAAGGTGTTATGATATATGAATATATAAATGCATTATTAAATTAAATTAAATTTTATTTATATAGCGCTTTTAACAATGGTCATTGTCTCAAAGCAGCTTCACAAAAATGAAAGAAATTTTAAAAAAGAAAATTTTTGGAAGTGTGTATGTGTGAGAAATATACGTTTAGATAATAATGAGATGAATAAATGAATGATGAATGAAATGTCTAACATAATGAAATTATAACATGATATGTTCATAATCATAAGACCTTTATAAAAAGCGTTACAATACTGTTGCTACACAATAGCTATAAATAGTTATATATACAAAAAGATTTATTAAAAAAATAATAATTATAATGTGTATAAAGCCATATAAGCCTTATAAATAGATAACATTATATATTATAATGATATCATTATAACATATTCTTGTGCTTTTTTTTTTTTTTTTTACAAACTTGACCTTCATAGAAATGTTATGAAGGTATCTACAGTATATGCTGTAGATATTTTGTAGCTGTATACACATAACTATAAATTGAAATATAGATTTTAATATTACAGTCTATATAAAGCCTTATAAATGCATTATATCATGAGATAAACATGATTAAAGTTGATTATATATGACTTATAACTATATATACAATTATCAATAAAGCGTAATATATTTTAATAAATATTTAGAACAAAGTAAATAATGCCTTAAGAATACATTAACATACAGGATGAACATACTCATAACTTATTATAGATATGACATCCTTAAAACATGTTTAATTATAATAGTTTAATTATATATTGTAGCTATATGTTATATAACAATAACTATGCTCATTGTTTATTACAGCTATGATCATAGCAAGTGTTACAGTCTACAATGTTACCACTTTCTCTTTCTAACCTCCAAGATGTACAAAAAACAAAGTCACTCAGCCTTACAAGAAGTCATGTATTCCAAGCAAACCCGCGGCAGGTTTCAATCAGTGTGCGCTGAAGCCTTGTTACGCAGCAGCTGGTGTAGTTTGTAATCTGATCACAGGACCACACAAACCCCTCACTACACCACTGTGGCTCTGCACTTCAAGCAGCATTGAGCTTGTCGTCACCGCGGCCTTTTCCAAAATTATTCAGGAGACTAATCAGACCCTGAGGACGGAGTGGGGGTTGGACAGGAGTTGGACCCTGGAATAGGCTTCATCGGATCTCCATCTGGGCTACAGCCAGTATCACAATAATGAATAATGACTACCGGACTCATTCTTACACCACCCACTACACCATCTACTGAGGATTTCTTTAAAAACAAATTAAAATAAAACAACCAAGATAAATAAAAGTAATGCTTTTTGTTCAGTGTGCAGGCTGAAAAAATGACCTGAATATAATTAATAGGGCGGTGTCATAATTTAATGTTTTTTTTATCAGCCTTTCCTTTACTACTTCCTCTATTTCCTGTCTTAAAGTTAATAAGGAATAACTAAATGCATGTCATAAAACTTAAAAAACAAAGCGTAACACTGAAAACGGCATCAAAAAATGTCTCTTTATGCAAAACCTCCTCCTTGATAACATGTTAATAATGCGTTATAGAGCACATTCCAATACAATAAGTGCCTGTAATCAGATAGAGTATATATAGTGTATATACAGTATACCACCATTTTTACAGCACATGTTTACAGGATGACTTCATCGTGTCAGGTTATATTATAATGCATTATAATATACATCATACGTACTAGTTTAAAACATTAAAATATAACATTCAAACTCATTACCTAAAACAGTTACAAAGTAACAAGTTTGTTCTTATTTCTTATGAATTATGTATTCAATACTATACAGTATACATGACACGTTATAATGCCTGACATCAGAGGGTGTATTTACTAGTGAAATGCTATGGCTGCACATGAAGAATGAGAGTATGTTTTATCAGAGTATGTTATAATGCATTATAATATCTGTTCATGAGGACATTGTAATCCACTATTACAATGCATTGAGACACTAATAAAGGAAACAGTATTTGGGGGGGGTGGAAGCATGTCCTATGAATTCTAAATTTAACAACTAATTACAGAGAAATTCTGCATATGTGTAGTTATAATATTATTTATTTGTTTGTTTGACGTTTGTTTATTTATTTATTTAGTAATAATTTTATATGGAGTAAGTTTTTACCATAGATACCAGCTTGTCATGTTATTATTTATTAATAAACCATAGAACAAGACGTCCTCCATCATTTACACTTTTGCAATCACTGTTGCTGTTAAAGAAATAAAACAACACATTCTAACCTGAATTTCTGAATATTGTAATGAAAAAAATACCATAATGTATTCACAAACAAATATACTGTATCCAGTAAAATTCAGAAATTTCAGCAGCAACAGCTGTGAAATCATTATCTTTCTTAAGATGTACTATGTACCGTATTTAAACAAAATGTTTTAAGAAAATTTATCCAAAAACCTACGATTATTTCTCTGGCTAAACTTGTGTGCCTTTATCATCTTCGGAAAAGCAGCTCAGCTTCAGTGTTACAGAAAGGAGCGTTATATAAGACGTTATGTAAATGAGAGTGTCTGTTGCCCGCTAGCACAGTGCTAAATCTTCACATCAGCAGCAAAAAATCCTGACACAGATGACAATATATCATCTCCGCTTTCAGTCAACCACTCGTCTGGAGGTCAGAATAATGCCTTCGCTTCCCCTGCTTCGTTAACTCAAAGTCAAGATATTAATGCTTCGGATTAAATTCAGGCATAGGCATCAAGTAAAATATAGTTAGTTATATCAAGAAAATGCAATGCAATGTAACACTAAAACATTGCTTAAAACCATATTCTACTGTATATTAATAAATACATTGAGTTCATCACACATGCATTTGTGAGATGTTATATAGCCTTCATAATGCCTTATAATGCCTGGAACAAGCCTATCTTCTTGCTTATGAAATTATAAATTGTGACAGTTAAACTTATAAAACTTTGTAAAACCTGAATACACAATATGATTTCAAAATTTCAGGTAACATCATAATGCATGGGAATACATGTTCAACATAGAAAACAGACAGGTGTAATTCATTCAACAACACTAAAGCCTCGTAATAACACTTATTAGTCAGTGAAGGCCACAGATATAATAAACTATAAACATAAACATTATAGCATGTTATAAAATACATACTTTTATGACTTTTAAGGAAAATGCCTTACACTTTCTAGGAAAGTTTGTTGTGAATTGTGAACATGATGTCTTACAAGTAGCGCTCATAACACCATTAGCAAAGAAAGGAAGCACTGAGGCAGACTTTTGTTTGACGTATCATGCTAAAACAAAAGATTATAATGTATTCAGTAAACATATTATGAACATTACTATAAACTATAATGCTTTTACAAAAGTTATTATTATTAAAGTTAATTATATGATTTAATGAATGTTTACAGAGGCCATTATAATGTGCCTATGGCCTGGTCTTACTATCGTAACCAAAGTTGATTTGAAAAAAAAAAAAAGAAAAATTATAAATAAAAAATAAATTAAAAAATATAAAAATCAGTTCTTAATAAACAAATCTGGAAACCCATGCCATAGATTCTCCAGCTTTTTTATATCTCAAAAAGTGTTTATTATAATTAATTAATATCTCTATAATATCCTACATTAGCTTGTCTAATTGCACATAAATTGATACTGTACATAATGTTAAGCTAATGATGAGCATATAATACGACTTGATGATATCAGGTTATATTAGAATGTATTATATGTTCATTAGAGACACTAATGTGATAACTGTAATACATAAAAGATAATAATAAATGACTACAATAATGTCAACCTGGTGATAAATGTGAAAAGGCTACTTTAATGAATAAATAATATTGATAAATGATATTTATGTATATTAATAATACAATATGCTTATATTATATTATATTATATATTATATTATATTATATTATATTATTTATTTATATTATTATTTGCTGTTATGTGCCTGTTAAAGTAAAATTCCTTTAAAAAAATAATAAAAAAGGAAAAGAGTTTAATTTGCGAATAAGCACATGACACGTTATGTTTAGGATCTTATTTTTAAAAATCCCAAATCTTCCAAAAATCCATGAATCAAAGTAACAAAGTTTTTCAGTTTTTTGAAAACAAAATGACCTGTATTTTTTGTTTATCCCTGTCTTTTAACTAAATTTCAGACCATGTCTTCCATTTTTCCATTTTTCATTTAAAAATTATTTCTTAAAAGTTTCTTTTTTCTATAATTTATAACATACATTTTCCTTAACTCTATCCCTAATCATCAATCCCCAAACTGCACTATATCTGACACGCTGCACTAAATTATACCACAGCACTGTTGAATATTTGCTTCACACTGGTTGATTAATTTTCTAAAACAGAAGCTCATTCTAATTCATCAATAGACATCGTTTCTATAGTAACATCCCACACAGGGATGTGTATGGTGACCACTACATGTAAACAGAATAGAAAAACAGATCATCGCTTTTGCTGTGCAATTTTAAATTTTCATTAAAAAAAAAAAGAAAAGGGAAAGGAAAGTCTGTTTATAGCTGCTATAACACATGTGAGAACAAGAATTTTGTTTCCTGGATATTTCTTTCAGTTTCATTGCATGTAACTATAAATCTACTGTAAGTAGCTGCAATGAAGACATTTTAATGTTTAATATATTGCCATGGTATGGAATGTTGACTTACAGAAATTATTGATAAAAGTCAAACCGCTGAGGGTTTTATTCCTACCACAAACTTTTAAAATCAGTGTGTCTAAATAATAAGTGCAGGTTTTTATATCATGCTGTTATGTCAGCTTATGGGGTATGGAAATGATGATGATGTCAGCACATCACTAAAGGCTGGTGTGTCAGTTGTCGCAGGATGTTTAGACGCTTGAACAAAAGATGAAGGATTACTCACAGTTTTAAGCCCATTATCAGCGGAGAGTAAAGCTTGTATTGGTGAACTTTTTGATGTGCTTTGAATTTAGAGAAAATATAATAAATAAACAAAGCTGGAAGTGACAGAACTTTCTCACAATATGGACAAATTATGTATACACTGTCTGGCTAAATATGATCGATTAGCTTCTTCATTTAAAACCAATCTAACCGATTAAAAAGGAAAGATGGATTTAAGTAGGTGAAATCAGATCACCAAATTCCTCTAATTCCAAATTCAATTGTGTTTTCGCCCCTAGTCTTTCTTGTCTTTTTTTTTTTTTTTCGCTCGGGAGATCAAAGCGCCGGAGCTTTTTAACATAACTTTGAATAAGCTTTTAGGATAACAACACTGTACAATTTAGATCTCTTCCTTCATGGATCTGTTGGCTGATATTTTCAAGCCTTTTGTTGTCTGTGAAGTCGATGAATACGACAGGACTTTTTTTTTTTTAAATGAAAGAAAGGGCATTGTGATTCCACAAAGCGTTCCCTCAATAACCACAGAGCTAATCTCCTTGCCTGATTCGGTATTAATAACCTTTTAATTAAAGCCGAGAGCGACGTTGAACAAGGACTAAGCCGCTGCATGCTCGGTAGTATGTGAGGAATCAATACGAGGCATCGCAGTAGGACGTTGAAAAGAAAGAGATAGAAATATTTGCTTATAGCCGATCAAAGAACGCACATCAATATTTAAGCCTTCCTCCAAAAGTGATAGCTACAAAACTTAACCCATTGTTCATCCATGTTAAATAAATTATAAATAAAAACCAACAGGAAGACTAGATAAAGCGGGAGACTTTCTGCAAAACTTTGTCTTATCCTGTAAAAATGATGCAAACCAGATAACTAAGTACTCATCCCCAAATAAACATCATAAATCAGTGGAAACAGGAAGCGTAGAGGATGTGTGCTGAAGCCGCGGCCGGGCTTTTGAAAAAGTCAAGCCTCTCGTCTCTTCTCAGCCTGTGTTTGGCATGCAGGGGTCGTGACCTGGTCATGAATCGCTTCAATCAGCTCCCGGCTCGGACGAGAAAGGGGAGGGGAGGAGAGGGGAGGTTTGGGGAACGGCCGAGGGCTTTTGATCTCGCATGGTCAGTCAAGCAGCTCGCGGAAGAGATTCCTCGTGTTTGTGGAACAGGTTTTTCCGTGGCGGGGGGGAGGAGCCCAGAGCAGGTCAAGAGCACGATTCATTTTTCCTCTTCGCTGAATCCACACTCCCTTTTTTTTTTCTTTCTCCAAAGCTCTTTCCACTCCTGGAGTTCTGCAGCTGCCCCCAATTCTTTTTTTTTTTTGAATGAAACAGTTTAGCTGCTCAAGTAACCTAAAAAACTTCAAAAGCACAATCAAAGCACAAGTTACAGTACACCAACTTATTACATATTTTATAACATAAATGCCTATGATTCTGCCTGAAATTAAACAGAGATTGGGATCTCAGTGACTTTTAAGATCCAGAAACTGATTTTACTCCCGTACAAAGTCTCAGCGTGTAATCATTTCTCAATGTTTATTGCAACATTGTATCTTTTATTACAATAAACCAAATAAATCAAGGGTTGTATCTTAAACAGTGTAGTTTGCAACACCGTTTTCAGTTATTCAGGTTGTGTTGTACATTATGTTCTTAAGATCTTATGGACCGACTTAGTAACAAGTTAAATTAAATTTAACTTGTTACTAAGTTAAAATAAACCTGAAATTGTCAACATGCAAGTTTTAGCATGTTGACATTTTCAGGTGAAAGGAATTGATACCAGACCAGGACCAATTTGAAATCACAGAAAATTATTTGCCAATTGTCAGGAAGTTGTTTGAATTTATTATTCCTTGTCGTGTCGTGGTTAAGCGGAAACTGAAAGTTTTGTTTAAAGTAATAAATGTAGCCACCGACAAAGAAAAAAAATCATCCAAAGATTTATTTGTAGATGGATTTGTAGAATCTGTAGAAATTGTAGACAGTTAGTTGTTGGTCCATAAATTTACAAATGACAAGAACAGTCTTAGTTTTCACTAATGGAGGGATTGTAAAAACCTCTCATACAGGAGGTGGAGCAAATCTCCTACACTGGTTACATCTGACTAAAACCCTACAAGCTAAATTATTATATTAACTTTCCATGTTGCTTATATAGCGATTTAAACACTGGTTATTGTAACAAAGCAACTTTACAGAATAAAAAAAAAATAGTACTATTAAATAGTGCGTCAAATAGATACTAAATCCATGACTAAATCCAAACTTGTGCACTAAACTACTAAATAGTACACTATGATATACTTTTATAGATGCGGAATCCACGGCTAAATCCAACCCTACACTATAGTACTCTAACAGATCTAACATACCCCTAATTGACCCTGCACATTAAACTATTAAATAGTACGCCATAACAGATACTAAATCCATGACTAAATCCCACCCTGCACTAAACTACTAAATCATCCATCTCAATCTAGGAACCTCTGTAGTCCAGGGACCATTGAGGCCAACGGTGACCATTGCATTTATTCCCATTTTTACAACCTCCGGTCAACATTCACCCACAAACACACATATTCACACACCACGGGCAGTTTGGGAATTCCAATCAGCCTAATCTGCATGTCTGAGAGGAAACCGGAGAACCCAGAGGAAACCCACCAAGAACAGAGAGAATATGCAAACTCCATGCACCCGATAAGGGAATCGAACCTGGACCCTGGAGGCCACCCTGCCGCCCAAACTACGAAATAATACGCTCAAAAAATAATAAATCCACAACTGGATTCCATCATGCACACTAAACTACTAAATAGTAGCTCTAACAGATACTAAATCCCCAGATAAATCCCACTATGCACACATCCCACTAGTAGCCCTAACAGATATTAAATTCACAGCTAAATCCCAGCCTGCGCACTAACTTACCAAACAGTATGCCCTACTAACAGATATTAAATCTAAGGCTAATTCCAATTAATTTAATACAATGTTTAACATAAAAAATGTCATTATGAGCAACAACTTCAGGGAAAGGACGAATCGTAGAAAATGGATTTCAGAATTTTAATGATGATTATATGATCATTAAATTATGATATATGATAAAGAACTGGAGGAAAATTTGACCAACCTTTTGAACAAATTTCCTCACTAAACTAGTCTTGGACATTTCCTACACACTAGTCAGCTCTTAAACATCACGGGACAGGAACCATCCTGGGAGGGAGAACGTGTGAATCGCATGCTTCCTCCCAAAAATATGAAATCAGACAGCTCTATCTATCTATCGATCGATCGATCGATCGATAGATAGATAGATAGATAGATAGATAGATAGACAGATAGATAGATAGATAGATAGATAGATAGATAGATAGATAG
>JAQQZT010000003.1:4120804-4145027 GCA_030068275.1 Clarias platycephalus | reverse complement strand
GAATGTAGAAAATAAATCACTAAACAAAAACAAAGACATTTGCAAGTGTTCTAAAACTTTTGAACGGTAGTGTATATGAATCGCCTGTTTGCAACATGTTATATTGATATTTTAAGAGAAATTGCCATTAAGAGGAAAGGATGAGATGTTAAACCAAAATAATATCTCAGAATAGTTAATAAATTTAATTTCCATTATCGCACAGAATTATGGGTTATTAGATTTAAAAATAAATCTACCTGTAGTTTAAAATCATGCTGAAATAATGTCATATTGTCGTATTGAATTAGAAGTCAAAATGATATAATCAGAATTTGAAATAATAAGAAAGATTAAAAATAATGGAATGAGTTTGCAATTAAATTTCAACATGTTGAAATAATGAGATAGAGTACATCAAAATAAAACGACAGCAATGCATAATAAAATAACGAGATCTTTAATGGAAATTATCATCACACTCGTGTTTCACAAATCGTGTTTCAGTATTTTTAAAAAGTCTGAAACTGCTTTGGCAGGAAGTTAATCCTGTCAGTGTGCTCCTTCTTGTCTTCCCCTTCCCCTACCCTGCTTTGACACACACACACACACACACACACGAAATAAAAGGAAGCCGTACATGCATGTGACCCAGTTTACGAGGGAAATCTATAAATGTGTACAGGAAAAAGGATTATATTCAGGAAATGTTTAATGCTTTGAGTCGTTTGGTGCTCGGTGTGTAGTTTCTTGACATTCATGACAGTGTACAAGCCGTCTGTGTGATCATGTGCCATGCTACCGTGATGCTACAGTTGTTTCAGTCGATGTAGCTAAATTTACAAGAACAGGAAAAACTGAATCTTCTTCTCCACTTTTCCTTATCCTGAGAAGAAGCAGCGTACCTTCAGGCCTGGGGCTGTTTGCTATCTATCGTGTCTCTTTCTTACTGGATTTCTTTTTACAGGCCACTGATCTGTCTTGATGCCGACCCCGGTGAGGCACGGAGCCATCTATTTCCCATCTCTTCCTCTTAAGTCTGAGTCACACTGACCGGCACGCATTAAGGGTCACAATGAGGTCCAGGAGAAAAAGAAAAGATTTAATAAATATATAATAAATATATAAACGCATTTCCATCAGGATCCATATATTATTATTATTATTATTATTTTTGTTATTGTTATTATTACAACATATGATATGCAGGGCTAGCTCTTTCAGTCACATATGAAGTTATTGTAACTGGTGGGAATAACATCATGAAATTGTTTATAATTTAAGGAATCAAATCCTAAGATTATAAGCTTTATAATGGTATATTACCACTTACCACTAGGAAATTGATGTCTATGATTTTTTAATGTCTAAAAATTATGTAAAATACACCGGAAGGGTATTTTTCAAGGGCCGGTGATTTCAAGAAAGGCAAGTTGTGTGTAGACATTTAAGAAAGGAAAAAAAAGAGAGAGAGAAAACTCATGTATCAATCATTTGCAAATGTAGAAAGTAAAAAAAAAAATTAAAAAAAAAGTTATTTATGATATTATTAATATATTAACATACAGAGTTTGGGTCTTTAAAAATGGAAAAGCCAAAAGAAAAAGGATTTTACTTTGTGCATTTTGGAACTTTATTCAAAATCTGTGCAAGTAAACACCAAAAATGAATACATTTAAAAATGATATCACAATTCATATTCAATATGCTGCAGTCCAAACATATATATATATATATATATATATTTTAAATGTTGTTCAAAACCAAGTTCTTCCAAGCATTAAAGTAACCCATAATTGCATTGTTGCTGTACATGACTTGATTGTTTAAACCAGTTTGGTTTCCTTTTGTAAAAAAAAAAAAAAAAAAAAACCAAAATAAATACATATATAGATTTTCTTTATTTATATGCACATCTCTTTCAAAAGTTCGTCTATCTTACTCAGCAGTCTATTTCTTAGAATAAACAGACAATACATTTTGTTTTGTTTTTTTAAACAGGCTTCATGACAAAATAGTTATGCTTAAGACTTGAATTCCTCCATGAGCAGTAATACATAGGAACCTTCTCATGCATCTGCATGCAGCAGGCAGCTGTGGACTGTTGAATATCAGACATAACACAACATAGTTGTAGAACGGATTATCGTCATTTTTATCGAGAGACACATGCAAAAAGTAGGATCAAGAAAGAAAAGAAAAAAAAAAGTTCTCTAATTATGTACATGTGCACACAGCCGTGTGGACTTTTTTTGTGTGTGTGTTTTTTAAGAAATTCCAAAACTAAAAGGTTTCTCTTTTTCAGTCATATAAAATAGCCATCTTTCATAAAGATGACGGTATGTACATAAATATAGTTTATAACAAGACTTTAAGATCAAGGGACAAAAATAATGTGTTATATTCCCATCTGTAAAATGTAAGACCATTATCATATACATTATAATACGTGGGGAATGACAGTTGTAGCACAGTACTCCCGTAAAACACGACTATTAAAACAACACACATTCTGCACATTATGCACTAGAACGCTCTCTGCATCTCCGGCAAGCTTGATTCGTCTTGTTTTAATGCATCCTTATTGCACAATGCTAGACATTTATGGCACATGCTGATGCCGATACCTATTCATATAATCAGATTACATCTTCATCCTCAGCTGAGCAATATGTTGAATAATTTCTTATCAGATTACTCTTCTTTTTTTTTTTTTTTTTTTTGGTACCTTTTTTCTTCGTCGTCATACAGGGCACTGCAGAAAGAGGTCTCTGCTCTTGGCGTGGTTCAACGAAATGCTGGATTATTTGTACAGTACTTCACAAATTAGTAGAAACAAAAATTATATATACTGAAATGAATGAAGTGAATTAAAAAGATTACCAATATCAAATGCAAATGATACAAATCACATATCATGCACATACTATATCATGTTTTAATACTGATGAACTGATCAAAGCTACATAAGGCTACATAAGCAACTGTGTACTTTCGTCCAGCACATCGCAAAGAAAAATTTCGACTGTAGGAAATTTATGACGCAGATCAATTTTCCTGGAGCATGTGACCAACATTTTATATTTTAACAACAGATTTAAAAATTAAAATCATTTTTTTTTTTTTTTTTTTTTTTACATTTTTGGAGTTGGATGTAGAAATTTGCAAGAAATTGAGCACTGATCTTACAGAATAGAGTTTTCATATGAATAAAGAAGCAAAAAGAATGATAAACAAGAAAAATTTCATTTTAGTCAAAAAGCTAGTCTTGTCTTCTTCATGACTTCTTGAGCGACCCGTTGATCCGTGGTGTGTCACAGCTATGAGTCCCGTTGTGATGTTGGTTTTGTTGCAAGTGGACTTTGAGGTCAAATGCCTCCGATTCGTCTTTCTCTTTAGTCTGCGGTCTACAAGGTCCTGACTTTGCTTCAAGCTCCACTCTGTCCCTAACCAAATGTGCATTGCTCCTCTGGAGCATGTAATACAAAATAGGGTTAGCTTTAGTCAATCGTGGAGAATCTAGGTGACAGTCATGTGTTTTATCACCATTCACAAAGCCTGTCGATGGCTTCAAGTCTCTCTGCGAGACGAAGTCACGTTTTGACCTTGACAAATCCTGCTGAACATCAGAAAGAGATTGTACTCTCTTTATTCCTGGTGTTGCCGAAGGTGGCTTGCCCTGGTTTAAGGTCTGGTGAAAGCCTTCAAGCTCGCCGTTGTTACTTGGTTCTTTGATTGTTCTCCCATTTTGGACCGGGCGTTCCAGTGAACTAAATGCTCCCCTTGACTGAGACAGATCCTTTAAACAGTTGTCTGAAAGAAGTAGCTGCTTGAGGACATTGAATCCGCCATTTTCATTACGTGGTGACTCACATGGGGGAAACTTAGCTGGTGGACTGTCTGCCTGCGGAGGGCTTGATGGATCACTGGATTCTCGAGACTCTGGAATTCCAGAGGTTGAGCAATCACTATCTTCCCTTTGGCTGCCAGAACTACTGGACATTCTCTGTTGGGAACGGACAATGACATGGTTCTCTGGTTTAACCGAGAACTTTCTCTTCTTGGGAATGGTTGGTCCTTGGTGATGTTCCAACGATTCCTCTTTAACGCATTCCTGATTTGACTGCTCTAAAAAGTTTGGTTTTAGGTTTTTGGGCTTCTGATGCAGAAGATGACAAAGAAGACCATCCCTGGGGACTATCACTGGGGAAAGTGGCTCTTGTTTTATACTTTCCTGATTGGGAGTGTGGGGACTCTGCCTGTGTGTCTCTGCTAATTTGTTTTGCCATTGATTTGCTACTTTTTCATCATTAAACATTTCATCTTCTACAGGCTCGGTTTTGACAGCAAAATCATTTTGGGGTCTGTTTAAGGCATTCTGCGAGTTTGAGTGATTTTCTTGCTTTCCACATTCTCCCTTTCGCTTTTTGCCCACTTTTTCTTTTTGAGATTTATTTCCTAAAAGAAGCTGTAGGACTGTACGCCGCTCCAGGAGATTTTCAATCTCTGAATTATGTTGGGTAGATTCTGTCACAAGAGATTTCACATGAGTGGTGTTGTTTTTCTGAACTGGTACAGCAAGCTTTTCTAACAAAGTTGAAGACTTTGAAGTTCTAAACTCTTCAGTTTGTCTTTTGACTAGAGGCAGAGGTGCCTTCGGTGTGGGGGAACTGGCAGCATTTTGTTTTCCGCACTGTGCTAAATTTTGTAACAGTTTACTAGCAATGAAAGCTCCTTCTTTGACACTTGGACCATTCACAAGCGGTTTATTCTTACACAGATCTAAGGGTACAGACTGTGTATGAGGAGAGTTGTACATACTGTAAGGAGATGCACGGATGTTACAATCTCTGCCCTGGGAAAATGTTGGCAGTATTTTAGGACTTCCAGTATTCATTCTACAACTAGGGCTAGGCTCTGTTGTATCCTTACACTGACCTGGATAAAAAAGATTGTGATTACTTGTTGATGCCATACTGACCTTAGGTTGGATCTTTGTCTGCAAATCTGGACTATCATGGGCTTTGTTTTGCTTCTCGATGTGCTTTTGATCAAGGAGCAATTCCAAAAGGGTAACCTTGTGGTGGGGCTTAATCTCAGAACATGAACTATGTAACTCTTTGGGTTCGGGAGGGAATTTAGAAGTTGGACTCTCTGACGTCCACCTGTTTTTCAGAGACTCCGTGACCTTGTCCAGTGCAGGAGAAGACGAAGAAGAGAGTGGTGTTGAGATGTTCGCTTTGTTCTTCAAAGAGAGGTCGATAGGGGAGCAACTGGAACGAGTACTCTCCGCATCGCTACTATCTTTTGGTAGACTGTTGTAATTTGAATGTTCACTGTCTGAAAACATTGGAGACCCCCGGCTAGAAAAGATGTTCACGTCCTCCTTTACCTGATCCTGAGAAATAAGTCTCTGTGGTGTGTTGTGGCTGTTGAGAAGCTGAAGGAGCAGACTGCTGCAGTTTTGGGAAGCCCTGCCATGCCTTTCAAAAGGTCTACGCTCCCTGAAGGGATGTGTCCTCCTCCCTGAACCCAGCGACCTACTTTTTCCTGCGTGTAGGCTTTGGCTTTGTCTGCTAGAGCTTGTTGCCGTTTGAGAAGGTATCCCATTTTTGGTCGGTAAGGAGCTAAGCCCATCATGGTTTATCTGAGATATTGAAGGTTTCTTTTCTTGAGTTTGCTGTGTGGCAATGGCTGCAAGTCTTTCGCTGGCAGATCGTCCAGCTAGTTGAGCTTTAATTGCATGTTCTCTGGAATACTGCTGCAGGTGAGCCTCGCTCGAAAGCAGCAGGGCCAGCTGACTGCAGGCCACACTGGGTTTTGGCGAAGGAGCTGGACTTGACCTGATATTTACTAGACTGGCTACAGCTTTTAGACGCTCGGTGCAGTGAAGGGATTCTGATGAGGACGATCGAGCACTGCGATATAGTACTCCCGGAGATTTTGACAACCTTTCCTGACTGGGCTCTCGGTTGTGATACATCTGACTGCTGGTACTGGTTTGGACTGTACTATCTCCAGACAAACGTTGCCCAGATTCATCAGATACAACCCCACGCTCTGGTATCTTGTCCTCTTTATTGGGGTTACTTCCCGAACCGGATGCCTTCTGTGGTGTCAAGTTTTGCACACCTTGCTGTGACAGCGCCACATTTTGGAGCCTTGTGCTGAAATTTTGAAGCAGACTTGCCAGCAATGTGCTCTCTCCTTTACATTGAAGTGAACTATTCAGGCCACCACAGTGTTCCTGCTTTCTTCCATCAAGCTCAGGAGAAGCCACAGAAATCTTCCGCACTTGGCTCTCACGTTCGGTCCAGGCTTCAGAGCGAAGCAGACGAGCTTTTTTCACATGATGTGTTGACCCTCCCTGGGGAGTTGTTTTATCCTGTTCATGCTGAGCGCTACACTTGGGCAACGAAAGCCCCGGCGTCTCCTTGTTTCTCTGCTCCTCACTGCCTTTGTCAGCCTCACTTCGTTGTGTTGCTGTGGCACTTTGTGCTCCTGCTACCCGATGCATGAGTAAGCCTTCCAGATATGTTAGAACAGCAGAATCCTGGTGTGTCTCAGGGCCAGTCTCTTCCCCATGAGTCATGTTCAATATTATGGTCCCTTCTATGGCTGGCCACCAGAACGGAGAAGAAAAATGTTCAGATAGTTTCCAACAAGAGATCCAATGGCTTTTTGCTTCACTATATGGGTTTGCAAATGATCCACACTGGTTTGAGAGATGAAATGCAACTGGACAGGGTATTTCCCCGGCACAGAAAAGGTTGTGCAAGTATCTTGTTTTTTTTCTTCTTCTTTTTACTATGGCAGAGATATGACCACGGTCATGGTGTTGAGATTCTTGTACGTTTCCATTTTAGGGCACGTGTAACATGTTTGCTTCTTAGGTACCAACTCAGGCAACAGGGGCAACTGGTCATACCATGATTTCCAGACCACGGGCAAAGATGGAGGTTGTCCTGAACAATAAAAAAAAAAGAAAACAAATATTACATTCATGACAAACTGGAAGATTACAGAGATCGTCCAGCATGTAATAAATTCAAGAATGCACATACATTATACATTATATATGATCTGTAAAAAAAAAAAAAAAAATAGAAAAGAAAGCCTGAGTGATATTTTTTCATCAGGTTGTTTAGCAACAGTTCGGTGATACACAAGGACAACTGCAGAAGGACATTAAGCATGACGTCAGTCTGGAATCAACTCACACGAAAGATTATGATCACGGATTTGCCCTACTCACTCTTTAAACTGCGATTGATCAGTTCTGTCCTTCTGCACATAAAAAAAAAATCAAAAATAAACAAGAAATTGTGGGAGGATTGAAGGCTCTGACAGAACTCTTGCCAAAAATAATCGCACAGCTGCCAGGTCAGAAGTCAGCTTGCATTTACGGTCTACATTCTACAATTCCTGTTTCCTCCCTCCTCTCATAAACATGGATTGGTGAGATGGATTGGTATGTCTAAATGTCCTGCTAATATGACATATATTTCGATATAAATTCCATGATGTTATCAATACTAAATGAGACACAAGCTAAGTAATACAACTCGGCGATCAGTAAAATGTCAGATCCAACTACATCTAACCCTAATTGGCACCTTTGCTGCCTTTGCTTTCCACAGACTGTAAAGGGGAAGGAGATCTCTTGACCTTGTCAAGCTACTGCTCCATGAAGCGATGGTGGCAAGCGTCACTCACCACTAACAGCCTTGAACATGAACCGAGCGGCCTCGGGATTGTTTTGAAAACAAAGACGAGCGTCTTCACGGAATCGGACTTCCAGTAATTTCGCATTATAATGTGCCTCCGCAGATTTTACCTATCCCGAGTACAATGATAAAACAAGCGGAGGTTTATGATGTACTTTGTACTGAAGCACTCAAAAGGATTTTAGCACATGTTAGATCTCAGCAAAAGATAAATCTCTTGCTGTTGCTGAAAAATGCAGAGTGTCAAAACGTTGCTGCTACATGTGGAAAGCGTGAGTTAATCAATTCCAGGACAAAAATATTTAAAATATGTTAAATATTACTGTCTTGCTTTTGTCAGCTGCCTCCTTTTCGCTTTTTTTTTTTTTTTTTGGAAAACTCAGTTTTTCACACTACATGTGGAGATGACAAACACAGGGCTGAGAACAGGTTTCCTTCACTGCTCATGTTGTTGACAGGCTTCTGAAGCATTTCTGAACTGAAATTGTTCACATTCTCCTGACATATTAAGGTATAAATGGGTTGTGTAGAAAAAAAACTTGTTGTTTTAGAAGTTCATTTATAAACCTATATAATGTTTTTTTTTTTTTTTAGAATTTAAAGGGCACCTTTTATTCAAAATGTACTTTTTTTTTTTATGTGTGTGTGTGTGTGTGTGTGTGTGTGCAAACAACTAATGCGAGAAAAATAAATACCCTTAATCAATCCTTTCTGCCTAATGTGACATCATATAAGGGAAACCCCTCCCCCCGGCTTCTTACTCAGCTCTGCAGCTCTCTTTAGGGGTGTGGCTCAGTAGTAACTCATTTGCATATACAGTACACTGAAATGTTGTACCTTTAAGGTAGAAAACAGGGCTGTACACAAACCCCTAAATGGTTTAAAAGATAAAGTATTACAGTATAAACTGCTAACCTACAGATGTTCAAACACTTTTGGCAAATACAATCAACTGCTGTATGTTCGATAGAAACGGTCAGTACGTACTGTACACACAAACCTAACACGTGAATACAGTAGGGCTGGTCAAATGTTCTGTAGGAACGGCTCGGATTGGTTAAGAGTATTGTATATGTATATGTGGGAGCATGTCAGGACTCCTTCCAGAGTCAGCAAGAGCAGACAGACAGAGGCGGGAATCGAACCTGGACCCTGGAGGTGGAAGGCGACAGTGCTAACCACTAAGCCACCGTGCTACCTACATTTCATTCAAGCATTTTAAAATGAGCATTAATATAAAAAGAGAAAAATCTGTAAGCTGTCACTGGAGTGAGATTATGAATGTGACTGAGCAGAGGTTATTCTATCTGAGCATCTTTAAAATCCTGATTATTTATGACTCCCATATTAACTGTTCTATTCAGGTCTGCGACATCATTACATTATCACCGTGAGACATGAGTGAAGACGCACCTGAAACATGTACCCTCGGGGGGGAAGGGGAAAAAAAAAAAGATCCCTGCAAAAATGAGCAGCCTAATATTAATGGAAAGGGCTTGATATCCGGACTGGATCCTTCATTTGTCAAGCGCAAGGTTGAAGATTAATTGACCCCGGGGGGGAAAAAAAAATCTGACATAATAAATTATGTCCACGGTCCAAAAATTGTATTCCATTTACGCTATTTAAAATGCATGATGAGGCAAAAGAGGCAGAATCTGCTCCTGTTTGAAGTCAAGGTCATTCCTTGAGCCAGGGCTGTTTGAGTTGATGCAACAGCTGGCGTCCATACAAAGCATTAGGCCCTAATAAAAAGTGACAAACCTGCCCTTGCTTTTGCGCATACCCATTCAACATCTGACAACCCTTAGCTGCGCAGATGTGGCCTCAGCATTAAAAGGTTGGCACGGCTCGACGTACAGCGCTGCGCGCGCGGCGCTTAAGCTCCGCTTGCACGCTGGAGCCGCAACAACACATTCCTAAGATAACGTTTCATGACTCAGTCGATCGTGTCACCTCTCGAACTGGGTCACCGTGACCTACTTCGAAAGAAGCATGACAGGCATCAAATGCTCTGCCATTTTCCAGCTGGGGTCCCTCATTAGCGCTCCGCCAATCAGGATGGAAGTTAAAGGCATCGGTTTGACCTACATTGCTCATCCGAAAGAGAGGGATCTGCACGCGGCTCGAGCGGAATAAACAGCACTGTTTTCGGAGTCGGTTCAGGAATTACAGTACGGCGTGACCTTAGACCAGCCGAGTGTTGCAAACGGCAGATAAGATTAGTTCATGTGCCAAATGAGAATTCAAACACAACAGGGTGTGCGATTATAGAAAAATAATCAACAACCAGGTGGTGTGATGTGGCCTGACACTTTATGCAGGTATAATCCTTCATCGGATGTGTGTGTGAGTGGAGTTTGCATGTTCTCTACAGTATGTGCTTTGTGGGTTTCCTTCCAGTGCTCCAGTTTCCTCACACCCTCCAAAGACAAACAGAGAAGGCAAAAGCAAAGGGGCATTTCTAATTCACTAATTGGCTGTCGTTTCTGAGTGCGTGCATGCATAAAGCCGGAGACAGATTGACATCCCAGGGTCTAGTACCCTGAGTACCCTGGGATCGTCTCCAGGGCTCCTGTACAGGATAAGCAGTATAGAGATTGAATGAGTGTTTTAAAAAAGATGTTTTATTTTATATAGAACTTCCACGAAAACCTAAAAATCTTTTAATGTCATATAAATATTTGATAATATTTAATATATAATTGCTAAGATTTCCACTATTTCGCACAAGCATGCTTATCAGGAGTGTTTTTCTTCTCCGCTGATGATTTTCAAAGCGGAATTCCTGTAAATTCATCGCGTCAGTCACACTTGCTTTCATGTCTGAATCATGACCGATCCCCAAAAAAATGTTGGCTTCGCCCTGTCGGTCCAGCGCTTAACAAAAACACCGGTTGTCTTCACACGTTTCCTGTTAACGCTTTGTCTAAACACGAGCTATCCAGACGAGACGATATGAAGTCACAGGATCTGAATTAGGTCTCGTCTCTCGAGGTGGAGGTGACGCGCGCTCCCCTTGTGCACTTTGCATTAGTCAAGACCAAATACTGTATGATAACACCCCAGACGCAAGATAAGCTAAGTATTCTCCGCGAACTCCTAATTGTCTGTGGAAAATGGCTCAATTTCCTCGGAGGAAAATTGCGGGAGCTGCAGGAATCAGACTATTAGCCGATGATTATTCCACAGAACTGTGCTAAGACATTAAGACCTGGGTCATGTGATTTGCTACTGTAAGAGTGGGCCTGTGAAACGCAATTACAGCCCTGCCATAGAGAACACTCGAGAAAGATGTAATAACATCCAAAACGAATTGAACTCTCTTTACGAATCGCTGTGAGAAAATACAGTGTATCATACATATATATATATAGAGTATTAGTATACACTATGAAAACATCCATAAGACAGGAGCTAGGGTGTATGAGTGAGAATCATTAGCCTGAACGACCTCCGAAAAAATCCTTATAATAGTCTCTGACAATGTGCAAACAATAAAATACAGCGTCTTTATCCCTTCTGTCATTAACCAGAGCCATTACCGCCTAATAAACGCCAGGATAGTTGTTATTGTTATTGGCTCTACGTGATGTAATCAGACACAAGGCGACTCGGAGCTGACAAAATATCGACTGCCTCAATATTTCCAGTCCATATTATTGGTCACTGTGGGAAACTTATGCCAAGCCTGATAGCCTCATACAGACAATTCAATGTTTCATAAACACAAGCACTTTAGCCACACCACGTTTTTTTTTTTTTTTCCTGGTGTTTAAAAAGATACGTACGTTATACAAATAAGATCTTTCGAGCTGACAAAAATTCCCCATGTTGCTATTTACTGTAAAAGAAAGACGATAGCGATCAGATAGTGGTGTAGGCGTCCCACAGGGTTCAATCAAAGGCTCCGAGGAGTTCAAATCTGCTCGTGTCATCAGCAACTTCCTCTCGCTACACTTGAAATAAACATGCTGCTGCACAGATTAACATTTTTTAACCACCTATAACACTAAAACTTCCGAATCATGAGGTTTAAATGATACAGTACTGTATAGTTATATATATAGTTATATACACGGTATAGGGTTATATAAATGACATTATTTTTTTTTCTTTCTCTGATGTCATTTACAGTGACTACACAGCTAAACAAAAAAAAAAAAGAAGAGGGAATTGTGCTTGCACAGCTTTAATTGTGCTGATTTTAGAAATGTTCTGTTGATACTGATTCAGTAGAAGTAATATACCAATTCCCGTATAAAAGTAATCATCAGCAATACATAGCATGAAACATAATCCAGCACGTCCTTACTGTAGTGTTCCGTCTTCCTTCATATGATTCAGGTGGGAAAGTAGGTATAAATATGGGACGAATTTTTACGTCAGAAACACATTTGTCACATTTTGATTCAACCGCTACATCCAAGCACTTCAGAACATTCTAGTTTAAAGAGATTAGATCACTGTTATTTCATTCAAATAGAGGGAAATGCTCAGGTTCTGGGGTGGGTCTGGATTTAATTAAGTGAAAATGTAATGAGTTTTTTTTGTATTTAGTTTAATTTAATTTAAATTGTGTGCAGGTCATTATTTTAAAATAGTTTTTTGATTAGTCTGAAATTCAATTTGATGTTTATTCAAAGGAAATGACTTGTGGGGGCGTGGCTAATATCTAGGCCTGGTTTAAATAGGAAAAAAGTAGATCCCTTACAGGGACCTACTGTACGGCAAACCAATTCAATTCAATTCAATTTTATTTGCATAGCGCTTTTAACAATTGACATGGTCGCAAAGCAGCTTTACACAATCAAAAGAATTATTTAAGTTTGTATCAGATGTGAACGTGTATGAATCAGAATGATAAGATTGTCCCTGATGAGGAAGACGAGGACGACGGCGACAGTGGCAAGGAAAAACTCCCTGAGATGGTAACAGGAAGAAGCCTTGAGAGGAACCAGACTCAACAGGGAACCCATCCTCATCTGGGTGAAACGGAGAGCAGGGATTGATCTGCATTTATACTGTGTGAGACTGGAAGTTCAAGATAACAGGAGATGTGTTTAAGTTAAAATTGAGTCCAGTTCGTTATTGGAGGCTCAGGTAGACTGTAGGAAACTCCAGAGCGACTGAAGTAACAAGTCTTCAGAGAACAGCTGTCCGCATTAGCCGAGGACAGGACCGTCTTTGTGGAAAAGTGGAACCGTCCCCAGTCACCACACGCAGACCACACGGGACGTCCATGTGACGAGATCTCCAACCAGAAGCAGGACACCAGGACGAGTCAGACAGCTCCAGGGGTCCGGATCACTGGCAGCTCAGGAGCGACATGTATAGCTCGACGGAGAGACAGGTTGGATTTTATAAAAACTTCCTCATAATGTAATGGGCGTTCAAGTCAAACAGGGACTTGTGATGACTGGTTTCCTACTCTTCTGCTCTCTCCTCTTCTCTCTCTCTCACATCAGTTTCTTAGCCAGATGTTTGAACATTTTTCCCCCCTAGGGGATTGAAATGATTTGGTTGGATTTCTACACCGATTAGGTTACAGTTAATTTCTGTCTGAGCCTGAAGAATATTATACAGTAAACCCCATCTTTACATTTACAAAGTCAGTAAATGCATCTAAAAGCATCAAAGCATCATGACTCAGATTACGGTATGTTTGAAATTTGTAGAAGGGCAGCACGGTGCTGTAGTGGTTGCACTGTCGCCTTGCCTTGGTTCAATTCCCATCTGCATGGAGTTTGCATGTTCTCCCCGGGCTTGGTGAGTTTCCTCCAGGTACTCTGGTTTCCAAAGACATGTAGGTCAGGTTTATTGGCGTTCCCAAATTGCCTGTAGTATTTGAATACGTGTGTGTGTGTGTGTGTGTCCTGCGATGGATTGGCACCCTGTCCAGGGTGTACCCTGCCTTGTGCCCTAAGCCTCCTGGGATAGGCTCCAGGCCCCCCGCGGCCCCCCCTGTAGAGCTTATTACCAGGCCTGAAAAATCTATACATAAACAGCAGCTTTAAATGTTTAAACCAGGTGGATAAATTACATGTGACTTACATCTATTATGAGTTTCATCTTAGAAGTTCTTAAGTAGTCGAGAAACAGTTTTAAAGGTTAGAAAGACTGTACACCTCACCTTGAACTAGATGAATGAGACCAAATAATAATGGCTAATTCGATTAGAATGTAAACAGCCCACTTTTGTAACTCTGGTCAGTTGCTCAGCCAGACGTTCAATCATCCCAACACCGAGTATAGAGACCTACCATGATGCTGAGCGTTGATGCCAAGAACAGGTACAGTGTGGTAATCAATTTGCTCTGCAGGCTGGAAGGCTGGTCTGAATACTAATGTCTGCACAGCACCCCCTCTCCCTCAGTTACACACTCTTTCCTCTCTTTCTCGCTCTGCTATATATATTTTTTTCCCTCCTGTCTTCCTTTCCGGGTTTGACACCTCAATGTGCCCCGATCCAGAGCAGTAGCCAAAGGGCAACGACTCGTCCTCTGTGCAGATAACCACTGCTACTAATCAAGTGTGTGTACGTGTGTGTGTGTGTGTGCGCGTGTGCTACAGTATGGGATTAGAGGGCTTGCTCGGTGCGACTCAGCACAGAACAGCGGCTAAGTGCTCGCACAACAAGGTCACCATTAAACCTGCAGTAACCCTGCCACTGCTTCTCATCTCATCCGCACACGCACACACACACACACACACCGATCCTAACCCTCATTTCACTTTTTCAAGTGCACACAAATCTCCGCCGCCAATCTGCGCCATGTGGGGATAATTCATCATATTTTACTAGTGACGGCTTTCCACCTCGCCTCAATGATATTGCATCCTGGCACGGTGACAAGAGCAAGGCGCAAGGCGGGTTCCTCTCCGCCTCTGAGGATGCTCCACTGCATCGCCACACACTCACTTTTATACCTTCCAAGTGTGTGCATGTGTGCGATACAGGAAGTCAGAGAGGTGCGCTACGGCTGTTTCACTACACTCAGGGTTGCAAGCGTAAGCCAAGCCGTGATGCTCGAACGGACACGACTGGTACCGCCCGAGTTCGTCCTGCTGCTCTTAGCAATCCGGACGTTTTTTTTTTTTCCCGTTCTAGCTATATAATGTGGTAGATACATTAGCATTGTCAATCGATTAACCTTTTTTATCTTTTATTCTCTCAAATGGGACCAGAACTGCAGTCAGTGCTTGGGTACTATGGGGTGTGGCAACGAACCGACAATGGGCCTCGAACCTGGAACCTGAGATCCAAAAACCAACAATTTACAGAACCTTAACCTCCTGAGCCACCACTAACATAAAAAAAAGTTCCCCTTGAACATTTCTCAACCACACAACTATGGTTTTATCCAAACTAGAAGCTTACAATGATTTGGAATCATTAGGTTTCCTTTTGTTAACTATGAAATTTTTCATAGGCACATAAATCTAACAGTATATATTATTAAGGTGACATGAATATCATAATATCATAATCAAATACTAACACAATCAATCAAGATAACAGACTTAGCCTCCGAGTGGCGCAGTGGTAAAGCGCTCGCCCTATCATCCGGAGATCGCTGGTTCGAACCCCGGGTGATGCTGTTTTAAAGGTAATAATAATTTCAATGGTTGATGAAATGGAGTTAACGTTATCACTTTGGTGTGTTTCTTTCCACTTACACCATTGCAATTACAATATTTATTAATTAATTCTATTACGTTAAACTCATTTATATAGGTACATTTAATGTTGTGGAACGTCCACGAAAGTTAGTTCCTGTTATCACTTGTGTATACTATACTACTACTCTATACTGTTCAGTACACTACTGTACTTAAGTATACTATAAACTAATCAGCGCTAACATTAAAGCGCAAAAAATTAAGCATCCCACTTGTGCCGCCGGAGCAGCTCAGTCCGCTCGGGCCTCTAGGGGTGTGTCATGGTGTCTGGCATTGAGATGGTAGCAGTCGATTCTTAGGGTTCTGTGCATTGCAGGGTGGGGCGTTCATGGATCAGACTTGTTATTTGGATTCAACAACCATTGGGTGTCGTGATATTTTTCTATCATGGCCAGCATATTTTTGGATACAAATGTTCCGCGAGTGTGAATTCATCGCGAAGAAGCTACACTTCACCCAAGGCTTTAATCATTCCTGCTGTATTTCTTCGATCTGTGCAGCATTGGTTTTTTCTGTGGGATCGGACCGTACGGGTTTGTCTTTGCTCACCACAGGTATAAATGAGCCCTGGGTGTCCATGACCCTGTCTCCAGTTTACTGGTATATTCTTGATTAGCATTCTCCTGGCAGATCTGTGCAGTGCACCATACTGTATATCTGTGATTTGCCTTGTGAAAGAAAATTCATCAAAACCTTATTGCACTGGGTTTTGTATAATCATCTTTTTTGCCATGTAACTGGGACATCTTCGTTTTTTGCTTTTAATGTTTAACAGGCATGCATTTTTCGGACACATTTTTGGACATCAAGAGACATATGGGTCACTGAAATTAGAAACTGGAATATTAAACATTCAAATGTTTTTTTTTTGCTTATGAATATGTAAATACGATTGCCCTACATTGTCTGTTATTTCATTATGTAAAGACAGTCTAGTTCACAGCACCCAGTTGATAGGAGACAGAAAAACAATGTCCTTATTCTGTCAATAAGGACGCAGCCAGAGCAATAAAGGGTTACTGAGTACATAATGAGCATCATTATCACTCCCAGACAGAAGGATTTGACCTCCATGATGCTGTTTCCTACTCAGCAGGAGGGTGAGGAAACAGAGACTGACAGAGAAAAAGAGAAAGAGGGACAGAGAGAAAGAGAGAGAGAGAGAGAGACAAAATGACATGCAAATGAGGGCGAGTGAAAACAAACGAACAAAAAAACAAATCAACTGCACTGAAACTGTTATTCTCTCCATTCTAGACTGAGAATAAAGACAACCGGAGGGGTGGGGGGTGGGGGGGGGGTGTTGGCGAAGGACGTTTTGGTGCATGTTGTGTAACGCGTCCTTGACATGTTGACGTGAGGTGACACTTTGTCACCGGCCACCTGGCAGATCTTCCACCTTCTCGTGACCTCATCCTCCAGTGACCTGAAACGCCAGGCCCCTCCTCCCATCGCCCGGCAAGCCCCTCCCCCTGCTCAGGCAAGGTCGAATGGGTCAGCGTGTCCTCATCTGTAATCCGCTGCCATTCGTCAGCAGAAGGGGTTGGGGCCGGGGCGGGGGGAGGCAGCCTCGGCGACGGAGCGAGAATGCCCAATTAGGCAGCTGTCACACAAAGCGGGGGCTGCAGAAAGTCAGTGATAGAGGTAGGGAGGCAGCGAGGAAAAAAACATCCCCTGCTGTTTGCTGAAAGGATGAGCAGCTGCGCGTGCCAATACCAGCGATATGTTAACCGCTTCCACCAGAAAGGGCATGGAGAGAGCGTCAGGTTGCTACGTTCACTCATACTTTGTGTTAACAAAATATTAGAACCCGCGGCTTGCTCGGCTACTCAGGAACCTGGCTCGGGTTCTAGAACCTCGATTAGGACCGTGCCGGATTTGCATGCATGTGTTTTTTTTTTTTTGCTTTCATGCCTGTGAAATTATTCATGCTCGCATTAAAGAGATATTAAAACATGTAACAAAAAAAAAAACACCCCACACTTTCTATGTTTTCTATAACAGCAGCTCGGAAAGTAGTGCAGCTACAAATGATGGGTTTAAATGAAAGCAATCCTTTCTAGAGGAGGCATTTCTTATAGAAACACCTCAATTACAGGGAATTTAAAATAGATGGCAGCTAATATGTAAATGTAAAAAAAACATATGTATAACTGGTGAGGGAAGGAGTCTCCAGTGTCAGAGAAAAAACAAATGTTTTTGTATTTGCTTTGTAAATGTATTTGCTCTAATGTAAGAGATGACATAAACTAACTTTTTTTTCCCCCATAGGATTTTCCATAACATTAAAATAATTCTAATTAGGACATAATTTTAAATAAAATGTGTGATGGCTCACAAACTAATGTTATACTGTATAAAAGGGAGAAAACACTTAATACATTATTAACACTTAATTGGTACGACAGAATAAACTTTACATGATTGATGATTTTTAATTGCAACTACGTGTCTATTATTTTAATATCCTTGCTACTAGATGTTTAAAATTTCTATCTATCTATCTATCTATCTATCTATCTATCTATCTATCTATCTATCTATCTATCTATCTATCTATCTATCTATCAGGCAGTTGTACTGAATGCTCAAGCTTCTGCTATGTGCCGTTGCTAATCACAGCCATGCAGGTAGTCGGTATAATGGTACATTTGCGCGTGCGATGTTGCGTCATACAGCATAAAGAAGAAATTCATATCGAGTAAATAATATTTTTGGATAGACCATGAACAAATGTTACGTTCCGCTAGTGGGAATTGATCCCGAAGAAGCTACACTTAAGTTATAGCTAGCTGGCTAGCTAGCTCACATCGAGTTGTTAAGGTGTAATCTAGCTAGCCAGCTACAGTAGCTATAACTTAAAATTGTCATCTTTCTTACAAATAATTTAAGTTAAATATTGGAAAAAAAAAATGTGGTGTGACTACCTATACTTTTGTAACTAGGAAGTGTAAATTTTTTTAAGATGTTAAACACAATTGAGCGGCGTGATTAACAGAATGAAATGTCCTGGTGCACTTATAGGACATATAGGCCTCTTGGAACGCTTCTCGACCAATCAGCGGACCAGACCTAACTCTTGTATCACAGAAATGAATGAACTCCTGGGTAGGAACAGGAATTCATCTTTGTCACACGCCATTGTCATTGATTATTCCTCCATCAGAACACACGCCCAGGGCTTTTATTATTCCTTACATGAAGAACAGGCAATCTCCGACAAAGGGGAAAAAACAACAACAACCGCTTTCTACTCTACGTAGTTGCCCTCACAACCTTCTCTTCAGTGTCACAATCCGTCCCGCTCCTTTGCCATCCCCCGGAAACAGCCTGCAAACTTGAGTTACCGAATATTACAAGTTTAATCAGCGATAAATGAGGCCCTGGAAGGAGAGGGAGCTGACTGTGGGTTGAATAATCTCCCCATTCTTAATTAAATGACTGAAGAAAAGCCGGTACATTAAAGGAAAGACAGCGAAGCCTCCGCAGCCATCAAGAGCCAAAAATCAGGCGCCGGAAGAACACAGAGTTTTCAAGGATGTGACTGAGCTCTGACAGAATAGGGCTGAAGGCGAGGAAGATAACGGCGCTACTGCGAGACTCGAACCGAAAGCAGCACTTTAATATAAAATCAGAGACGACAAGCAGACGTCTGATCGTTTGCACCGCACAGTGTGAAGTTCAATTAAAATTACACATCTCGGTCGAATCGCCGGATTGTTTTTCGGTTTAATTACGGAGCGATCATGTGACGTTTATGAAGGAAAGAAACAAAACAAGAACACAATCTAATGAAGCGTACTCAAAGAGAGGCGGTGAAACACTGACAATATTTTTTATGATTAAAAAATCTTTTCATCTAAATAAACACTAAAAGATGAAGTAGATCTTTATATTTCATCCTTAACCCTCTATGGCATGGTGCTGCCCTCAGGAAACAAACCACTATTTTTCCCCCCTTTCAATTTCTTTTTGTAAAACATCACACTAAAAGCCTGATGATGCGTCTGTGACCAATGAAATTTAAAGTGGGTTTGGGTTTGACCTTTTGTCTGGAGGTGAAACAGTTTTAGTACCCTTACAGCATGCTGTTGCCCTGAAGCAACAAACCAAGATCTCATGGGGGGCCTGTCGGGGGCCACATTTTATGAATGATATATTATCAGGGACCCCAAAGCTCCCCAAAACTATTGTGAAATAATTTTTTCCTTCTAAAATAAAAATTCATGCCATAGAGGGTTAAGTTATGCATTTGCGCAAAAACAAAGTTTTTAACCTAATGAAATCTTGAAAATCACATAAAGATACATAAAACAAGTCAAGTCACTGGGAAAGGAGACAGTTTTTTGCACAAAACCAGGTCACTGTGGTGCGCACGCATTTCTGTTTAACATTAACATTAATGCAATAAGCGCTATCATTCACTCCTTAATCCAATTCTCCTCTCCAAAATGGTGCTTTACTTACGCAAAGTTGTGTACATCATATATCGTCTGCACTCATAATGACCATTTGTTGGCCACACAATCACAAATTAGATTTGATTCAGATTTTCTGCTTTACAACAAGAACAGGAGCCACAGATTGTTTTATATGACCAACAACAGACCTGTTCAATTATCACTTCGCTAAACTAAAATGTGACCATGGCGACCCTGCCTCCAATATGAACTTGCAAGTCTTGCATATTGCTTCGAAATTATGTGGAATAATTATTGCAGACATTGGACTGTGTCTTGTTAGAGAAAATGTTTGCAGATCCAGTTGTACCTTCACACTTGTATGTTCACAAAGTGGTTGCTTTGAAAGATTTTCAAAGTAAAAAGTGAAACAGTAGCCGAGAAGTTATTGAGGTCCAACAGCAATCAAAATACGGTAACAGGTTTGAGTTCATAGTCAAGAGTGGTACTGAATAGAAGTAATGGCTACCACCAATAGGCACAGACCTCACCTACTCACTCATCATCTATAGCGCTTTATCCTGTATTCAGGGTCGCGGGGGGGCTGGAGGCCTATCCCAGGAGACCACCCTGGACAGTCACCTTCGCACACTACGGGCAATTTGGGAACATGAATTAGCCTAACCTGCATGTCTTTGGACTGTGGGAGGAAACCCGGAGTACCCGGAGGAAACTGCACGTGCAAATGTGCAAACAAAAAGCTAGAGAAGTGCATGTAGCAGCAGACACCCGTCATTCCACCTCTGGCTCTAAGGTCTCGTTCATGCCGTTTAAGTTTAGATTGGTTACAAATCTCCTTTAAGCTACGCAATTTCTTGAAGCTAAATGTCAAAAATGAATTTCACTTTTGAATTAATAAATTAATCCGTTATAGTGATAGTGACAAAGCCTTGAAGCACATTCAAGCCTACCGTAGCATGAATGAAAGTTTACTTCTATATGAAGTTTGATCTACTTCCTAGTCTGCCTAATATTTTTGAGGTTTCTGTGTTATTGCTTAATAAAGGTTTTGATAATAGATGCAAAGTTAAAGTGTTTTAATTCATTAGGGAGTTCCCAAATAACTGCTGTGACAACGATACACGATCTTGTTTGCAGTTACTGGGAATTCCATGTGGGAAGAAAGCTCAGATTTGGGTAGTGAAAGTAAATGTGTAGACAGCTTGCTTTTTTTTTTTTTTTTTTTTTTGTCTTTTATTTCAGCGCACGAGGTAACATGAATAATATAACACATGTCCAAGCATCTGGTAACGTAAAAAGCTGACATCCGTTAAAAATCACAGACACGTTCATCATAGCAGTGGTGCGTAAGTGCCGATTTCCAAATCTACTCATCTCACGGGACGAGTTAAAAATGACAAATTCTTGTCATGCAAATGTAGCAAACAGATAGTACAAGATGAGTGAAAGAAATGCTTTTTGAATTATTTATTTTTAGTTTGACATCAGTTTTCAACAGTAAAGGTTTGAGTTGTTACAGTACTTGTTAAACACATGTCAGTTCTTCTGTATTTCTGAGGACCCTCCACTGACATAATCATGACATAATGGTCAATGTAAAACACAAAATGCTTAAAAGAAAAGCTTAATAAACTTCTTTTCTAAATGTTAAATTAGCAACTTGTATACGAAAATGTCCTTATTTCAATATTTGTATTTCTTTTTTTGTTGTCTATATTGTAAATCGGAAATTATATGACTCAGGAGTTACTATAAAACTGTAAAATAATCAAAAGAAACACATTAATAAAATGCTATCATATAATAATAAATTATCAGGCCTATTCATGATTTAAGACAGTCCTAGACCGCAAGAAGCCGTTTACACAAACACATAAAAACATGGAAGATCTTTATGGGGACCGGACATCGATTTAATGATTTAATGCAGAAAATTAATATTATGCCTATATTTAAATCCCCTCTCACCCTCAATCTCACTAAATGAAGGGAAACATGGTTAGTTTTTTTGTTTTTTAAGTAAAAGCTGTAGAACACTATGTTTTGTGAGGACATTTGATTTTATCCTACGTTATGAGGACCGCTAGTCCTATTTAGTCCTAACAGAAGACTACATTCATCTATTTGTACAAACAGACATAAAAATAAAGGAGGTTACAAAACATTAAAGTCCAAATGATATCTGGCATTTTAATCCTGAGGTTGTTTTTTTATTTTTTTTTATTAAATTTAAATAGCATCTAGATCAACAAAGTGAGAGGCTACGGTAGTGAGTAATTTTGTTGCATACAGTATATAGTTTGATCACCATTAAAAGAAAAAAAAAGACGTTTACTAAGACATTCCTCAAATATTTGGAAATATTTGCTCATGTATTGACCCTATATACAGTATGCACATATAATATATAGGATCTGATAGTTTATCAATTAATGCATAATATTATTTATATATCAGTAGTTAGCTACGCTAGTATCTCATTAGGCAGTTTACCTACTGTAGCTGTTCGAGTTAAGCAATGTTATATTGTGTAAATTTACAAGAAGCATGTTTGCTAGCTAGCTATATAAAGGTAGGCTAATAAATTGCATAATTTTATTGTATTATTAAAACGTAATATCTGCAATCTAGCTAACACCAGTTCATCTAATCGAACCATAACTTAAGCTTTGATACACTACGTGTCCGTTCTAATGACTCATTTCAGCTTTACTTTATAGCTATTATGGATATAACTGAACTCCAAGTATGACGATATATTAGGTTTCACAATTGTTTTACACTTTGAATGTGTAAAATGATTGTGAAACCTAATATATCGTCATACTTGGAGTTTAGTTATATCCATAATAAGAGTATGTAGAGGGTTCAACATACTCTACTCTTCACTTCCTGTACATGACTCCACAATCAGCGTTAGCATGTAGCCAGGACAGTTGACTAGCGCTGTGTCTTGATCCATCCTCATGGGTGGGTTTCCATTTCCTACCCTTGGCCTTCTCACAGTGTCTCTGTACCGCTTTCCTGTCCTAGAAGAGCTGACTGCACACTTCTCCGTGCTTTGACTTTAAATAATAATAAGCACTTTTGAAGGACTTAAAAAAGACAAAAGTAATGAACGCATCTCGGCAGAGGTAACTCAGCCCTCGCCATAGACGAATAGACAGGACGAGGCCTTGCAGTAGTAGCGCTCGCTCTCACCAGAGCTAATTAGCACAAATGAAGCAGGATTAAGAAGTTAATGGGCGGCAAATGGCATGACTCGCAAAGCTAAACGAGTCAGCAAACTTTCGGCTGGTCGTCTTCTTGAGCAGTGTTTACACGGTGTTTCGTCTGGCTTTAAATGTGTCCAAATACCTGCCGGGTTTATTCTACTACTTTTGTTATCAGTTATTTATGTAATATCAAAAACAAAGCTACATTAATAATTTCGCTTGTTTCCTGTTTTCCGATTTCTGGCTAAAACAAAAACAAAATATAAGGAGTAGTTATGTGGAAAAACATTGCCTGTCTGCAAACTGGACTTGATACATACTGTACGTCGCTCTATCCATCCTTCCACCCATCTAGGAACCTCTGTAGACCATCTAGGGACCATTTTACGACCGTGGTAGGAGCGCTGGTCAACATTCACACACACTACAGGAAATTTGAGAATGGTAAATAGCCTAATCCGCATGTCTTTGAACTATGAGAGGAAACCGGAATACGTGGAGGAAACACACCAAGCACAGGAAGAACATGCAGACTCCGCGAACACGGACCACGATGCGGGAATCGAACCCCGACCACGGTGGTGCGAAGCGACAGTGCTAACCACTAATCCCACCATAAACCTCCATAAAGGGGAGCTATTATGCTGAACTCACTTTTTTTAGTCATATTTAGACATTTGGATGGGTGTCGGGTGTGTGTGTGCTCACACAAACAAAACAAAAAAATCATGGGTCTCCTAATGTGACCTCATATAAGAAGGTAATCCTTTGTAACGTTGTGAATGTAAACTTTCCTACTATATAAAGTCCTGTTCCCTGTGTAGGGGTGTGGGTGGTGGGGGGGGGTGCTAGTTAGCGACTTAGCCTAATTAGCTGTTTATGTTCAAACAGACTGACAGTTTTAACACTGCATTCATTACACTTCTTACATGGCAAAGACAAAAGGTTTGTTTAATAAAAGGTAAATATGTCAAAATAGATTGTAGTTTTGACCAAACCCTGATTTATCGCCTTTTTTTGGTTCTTTGCCAGAATTTACTAACACTCAATGGGTTTTCCCAGGCTGTTGCACGAGGACGGCCAAGTGTATGTTCTTGCTCCTGTCGCCTCTGGCTTGCTAATTAGTAATCAAGATCAAGATTTCTCTAAAGCTGCATCTTTGTCAATGCACTGTGGGGGACCAAATGTCTGCAAGTAC
>JAQQZT010000003.1:4102099-4119873 GCA_030068275.1 Clarias platycephalus | reverse complement strand
ACACACACACACACACACACACACACACACACACACACACACACACACACACACACACACACACACACACAGAGCCACATAGCTTCCCTGCTCTCACATACACTTGACATCTCATTCTCTCTCTCCGGCAGCTGAATGTCACGGGGTGAGCGTGCATGACCTTGAGTGGCGTCAGAGGCACAGCGAGGGTCGCGTTGCCTGCAGCCGCCCTTCAACAACATCAGCGAGACAAAAAAATCTCCACAGTGGCTTAATACATATCTCAGATATCCTGCCTTTCTTCAGTGGCTGGATTATCGGCACTGAGAGAGATCATTTCATTCAGACTGGATGTGTGCACCTTTAACCTTACGTCTGGATGGCTGTCTGAAAATATACTATATATATATATATATTTCTATATAGAAGGTAACACTGCTAAAGGCCAAGTTACATCCAAACTTCTCGATGGTGAACAACGTTATATCGGTACTATCATGGATGACATCATAATATATGCTTTCTGATATATACACTGTATTTGGTGGATATTGTTTTATCTTTATATCCGGATTCGAAGGAAGTTTTTACAAGAAATATACTGTTGTTTGTTTTTATATCAGATCCACGATGGCTTCAAAAAGATGGCTTTGAAGTCACCAAAGCACTAATCCATCTCTGCATGGAACAAACACCATTCCTGAGACATAAAGACATGTTCGACGTTCTTGTATTCACAATATGCATGCGTGTTCCGTCTATCTGATAAAGTAACCTTAACCTAAAGATTGTGTACGGTAGAAATACCCTACCTGGAAGTAGTTTTTTATTTTATCATTCATCCAGGCCAGAAAAAGCAACAAACAGTTATTTCAGATTTTTAAGCCCCTAAAGGTTTGTGATGGTGTCAGTTCCAGGAAAGAACCTGTCTTATAAATTATTTTGAAACGTAGTATTTATTATGTGTCACGTTGGCTTCGTGGTCAGCAGTGTCACCTGACACCTCCAGGGCTGGGGGTTTAAATCTCACCCCCTCCTTCTGTGTGTGCGTGTGCTTGATGGGTTACTTCCAGGTACTTTGGTTTCCTCCCACAGTCCAAAGACATGGTCGGATTGGAATTTCAAAACTGTCCTTAATGCACGATAGGCCGTGTGTGTGTGTGTGTGTGTGTGTGTGTTCTTGTATATTGCTGTAGATTGGCACCCCATCCAGAGTGTACCCCCCCCCACCGCCTTGTAGGTTCCCTGGGATAGATTCCAGACCCCCTTGACAGGAGGACACAGGATAAGAGCTCTTGACGTTTGATGGATGTAGTATTTATTTATTTATCAGTTTCTGTCAAATTATGAAAAGGTTTAAAGGCAAAGAAAAAAAAAATACTAACGTAAATCAACACATGGGAAGTTTCACAGCAGAAATTAAATTATGTTGTTTTGTTCAGACTCTGAGAAACTGTGCATCATTTCTGAAATTCATTCTTTCGCATTTTTTGTTGGTCTACATATTCAACTAACGAGGGTGAAATAATAAATAAAATAAAAAAACGATGAACAAATGACATTAAACAGATCATCTATTTATATTAAGGTCATTCATAGTAACAGTTTGGGCTAAATATCGAAAAATTGTAAATGTTTTAAATTGGCAGCACGATGGTTTACTGATTAGCACAGTCGCCTGGCACCTCTATGGTCCGGGTTCGATCCCCGCCTTGGGGTCTGTGTGCAGGTAGTTTGCATGTTCTCCCCATCCTTGGTGGGTTTCCTCAGGGTACTCTGGTTTTCTCCCACTGTCCGAAGACATGGAGATTAAGCTAACCTGGCGTTCCCAAATTGCCCGCAGTGTGTGAATGTTGACGGGAGGTCCTACCATGGTGGTAAAAATGGGAATAAATACAATGGTCACCATTGGCTTCCATGTTCCATAGTTGGACTACAGAGGTTCCTGGATGGATGGATGGATGGATGGACACTGCACTAAAAATTTTATGTTTCTTATGTCCATATCGTTGTCTTCTTCTTCTTCTTCTTGTTTTGGCTGCTCCCCTTAGGGGTCACCACAGCAGTCCATTTGTCTCCATCTAACTCTGTCTACCACATCTTCACTTGTCACTCCAACCTCTTGCATGTCCTCCCTCACCACATCCATAAACCTTCTCTTGGGCCTTCTTTTTCTCCTCCTGTCTGTCAACATTATCCTTTTGATACACCCCTCATCCATCCTCTGCACATGTCCAAACCACCTTATGTCCATATCATGTTCCCATTTTTGACTAGTGCCCCCGTCTCTAAACATTGTAGGTATAACTATATAAAATCTGACATAGGGACAATAATGTCGACTACTACTAATATATATATATATATAAACTAAAGGAAAAGCCCTGTAACTAGTCTCATATCAAATCAGATGAGCTGCCTTTAATTCAAATGTACTGTACATGTGATTGAATAAACCACAACACTACAAGACTACTCTACAGTAGAAGGAGTTGCTGGAGTACTGCCAGAGTCTTTAAACGGGTATTGTGTATATATTTATATATTTTTATTTTCCTCTATATACTGTACTTATTCATTTAACTAAAATATTTTTTTGCAGGAAACCACGGTCCACCAGTCGATGACTCCTGCTTGTGTTTTTCTCTTCGCATATACTCCTGCGTGCCGGTTCGCAGTCTCCATAAGACACGGCCAAGGCGGCGATTATTATGTACAGTATTACATTAGCACTTCGTGCAGCGACACCCAAGACGTGCAGCTTATTCCGAGAGCAGCTTGATACCAACAGAACATTTGTGACGCCAACGATGACAGGTTCTCGGAGGTGCAGGCCCCCTTCTGAGGAAACGGAGCTGGCCCTGCTGGCGCATGAAACTCTACACCGGGCGAAGCGGCGGTCGTGCGTGCAGCCAGCTGTTCTTGTCCTGCACTTGAGGAGGCTGCGCTTCTGCCAGAACGCCGACGCTTGCTCGGGTAACCTCCGGGAAATCATCACGGAGGGAATGGAATTTCGGTCGCGCACATCATCCTATTCTGGTATGGCCCGAGAATACACTGCCAGATACCTTATCTGAAAGTATTACGCTGTGGCATAACAGATAAGTTTACAAGCCTGGCGGGGATGGGCATGATGCCAGGACATGGTTTCCTTGACACAATATAAAAGGAAGGGTCACCTAGTCATAGTACAGGGTGTGTCCCGGGTTTAAATATATTATATTATTTTACAGAATTAGCATGGTGAAAAAAAGAAGGGGAAAAAAAAATCCTTTCTGATTCAGAACTCTTAGAATTTAAATATAATGATGAGGAAATTAAAGCTGCTATAATAACTGGACAGATATGACTAAAGAATATGAATCCACTCGTCATGGAGTATGCAAGGCTAAAATATATACAATGTCCTTGTTTTGGTTCATGCCCAGTATTTTCATGATTTCCTTTCACAGCCCTTTGCAGAAGTGCATTTTTCTAACCAATCAGGATTTGCTGCTACCAATCACCACTTCCTAGGACCAAGCCTGAGCAAGGCCCGTGAAAATTATTTCCCCGATCTCTTTTTTCTTGCCTGAGAAAATTGAATTTTTTTTTTATCTGTATATAGGAGAATAATCAACATCAGGGTTGTAAGACTAACACCAATTCATGTCAAGCAACATCTCGCCAATCCATCACAAGCATCACGGCTGTTACATGAGCAATAATAGAATGGACGTAATGTTTCTTATCTTGAAAGAGTAGAGTAAGTCCCCAACAGATGGACTTCCTTTACGAGAGCTTGTTCATAAGTCCAGTATGTTCGTAAGTCCAACCAACACTGTCTAGGCACTAGGATACTAACACAGTCGGCCGTCATCGTTGTTGCTTTTACGGTTGCTTCAAGACATCCTGGGCCTCAAACTTCGAAAATGACACTGAACATGCACGAATGAATGTGTATATCTTTGAAAGTTTATAACTCGAATGTTCGTATGTCAGGGAGTTACTGTGCTTGTTATATGCTTTGTAGAAAGGACGTGGTCTCTGGGTATCAAAGATTCCTGATATTGAACATCAGCGTAATTATTATAGCCATTTATTTGAACTACAGAAGAAACTCTGCGCTTTTTCAGAAGTTAACTAGATACTGTACATAATGTAGATACAGAGGGGAAAATAGGTCATTTCCTTTTAACCCGAAAAAAAAAAAAATCCAGTACGTTTTATCTTAAACTTTAAGAAAGACCACCTTCATTAACCCCAGAGAAGAGAGATCACACACTCGTGTTGCTGTGCGTTTTTAGCCCTTATCAGGCAGCCTGCATGTGAAACGGCAGATCTTAATTAAATAGTGCTTCTAGCCAAAGGCAAGTCTGAGTCGTAGCGCTCGTTTCACCCACCTCATAGTAACAGCAGGAAGCTCATTTAAGCAACTGTTAACTGTTTAAGCATGAAAATCTTTCAGGTGTAAGGTACAGTACACAATGGGCTGTAAACGGTTTTGTTGGTGGTCGAATGTCCGGGAAAACCGATGTGGTTTTAATCAGCTTTCGGATTTCAAAAGATTTTCATTCCAAAATCTGTCCTCATAAAACACGCATAAAAATCAAAGTCAAATATGGACCTGTGCAATTATTTAATTGCTAAACGCTGTTATTTATTAAAGGTAATATACTCATATCATGTTTTTCAGTAATTTAAATATTTGTTTATTTTCTTAAATACTATATTGGCAAACATCCACTTACTGAGATCATTTGTGTCATTATTGGGTCTCGCTCTATGGGAACAGCTGAAAGACTAACTATTTAACAATGTTGCCAAATTGGTGTGGTACTGGATACCAGGAATAACACATTACAGAACAGTCTGTTATAGGAAAATAAGCATCTTGTAACAGTAGACATGATAACAGTTGAGCTGTGAAACGTCTATACACCGTTGATTCGATTCAATTAGATTTTTTGGGCATTCCGATTTTCTATTCAATTCAGTTCTTTATCGCTAATGATTGTTGTCTGATCAGCGATATTTCTTACAAGTTTTAAAGTAATAAAAACTACTGAAAGTATCTATTGAGCACTGAAATCGTGTATCGTGTATGGTTAACATTTTTAAATGTCAAACACACAAACCAAAAACAATTTTATCCTGACTTGTAAAAAGCACCACACTCCAGTCCAGTAGGTGGCAGTATAGCACAAATTGCCCATAAAATTAGAAGAAGAAATGATACTCTAAGACAATGTGAAAGATGTAAGCATTTTCTGCAGAGACGTTTTAAGAATAAATTTCGAAAGTTTACCTAAATAGTTCAAAAATTGCAAATAGAAAGAGATGTAATTAAATCGCATAATTGATTGAATTGCACAGTTCTAGATAACAGTATCTTCACTCTGTATCAGGGTGCATGACATGATGCCAATTTTTCCACAATAGGAATTAAAATCCATAATTGAACCCAGTTAAGACACAAACCTCATCGTTGTGTTAGAAGACGCTTTGTTGTTTTACTTAATCATTTCACGTTTGGTCCCCCCCCGCCCCCTCTGTATGGGAAATAAACACTTCCAGTGTGTAGTACGTGTCCTTAAACATGGAGCATTAATACAGCAGGACACGGCGCCAATATAAACAGACGGTATAAAAATAATCGTTTTGTGAGCTGGAAAATGTTGTTGTGTTGGACGGTGGTGTGTCTCCTCTGTCTCTCGCATACCTCCCTGCGTGTAAACTGCCAGGCTAACCCTGGCCTGACCTTCAGCACAGAGAGGCAAACAAGCCTGACCCGCTGCTAAACTTCCCTTGGCTGGACGATAAGCGGCTGTTTAATTATATTCATCTACATGGATCTGACATTGTTCCAGGATGAAGTCAGAGTTCTGCAAGGTTACTGAGCGCTGAAAGTGGATGGGAAATTTAAATGCCGCACGCTGCAGCACTTTGTAGCCAGCAACTATATTTTCTGCTTTGTTCCACGAGCCACAGAGGACAAGCATCACTATTTGGTAGAGGACAAACACGGGGATTTTGCAGATATAACCGGTACATACAGTACTGTAGGTTGGGATTTTCACAGGGATCTCGCACGTCTAAATTAAAACAATATGCCACGAAACACTGCCTAAATTTAATGCAAACAGCTTTCAGGACATTCACGTATTGTTATATTAAAGAAATACTCCAGCTGGGCTTTATGTAATGCTGTAAGGAAATAACCCACGCCAGAGAGCAGAGAAACCTGAAAACACAAACTCCACAAACTGACACTGGAGACTCCTTACATAAATGTTACATAAAGCTTTATTTTTTGTTAAAGATTTATTCTTTGTTTTGTTTTTTTAGCATTTACTATTAGCAGATGTGGTAAGTAATGTAGTGGTAATATTACATTAATGTACTTACAGTAAGTATTTTCTCAGTTACAGTATGTGTATTTACTTTTTACTTCTACTCAGTACTTCCTTTGATGGAAGTCTTTTACTTTTACTCCCTACATTTTAGACAGAGACTCGTTAGTTTTCAGCTGACGATCAAAAAAAAGTGCATTGACGTCCTAATCTAAACATATTCACTCACACCATAGAGTGATTTAAGCAACACCCCATGTGGAACAAAACAATGCCATAATTCTAGTTTAAGAAGAAGAAGAAGTAGAAGAAGGCGTCATTGCTATTATACAGTGTATTTTATGAAAGCTCAGTTTGGTTAGAGCACCAAAGTGATTGACTGTTACCTGGGCAACAGATCCCGCCCACTTTTGGCTTCTTTTATAAGTCTAAATGATCGTTAAAATGATCGAGCTACCTGGCTAACATACTGAACAAAAGAGCTTGCGAACTCGTATGTGTCTGGGTTTTGTTTCACGCCAATAACAATGCCGTTTTTATAACAAGCTTATAATTATAATGTTTTGGCAAATCATTTAACAGTATTGTATTCTGTATCCTTGCAGTATGGAATATGTTTAATTGCATAGACTACTTGCATTATACAGGATAACAAAGGTTGCAACTAGCTAGTTAAGCTACTAATGAAAGACGCTATTCAATGCTGAAGCAATGCTATCTATTTAACTAAAGTCAAACTTGCACATTCACGTTATCAAAATCCTCAACTTTGTGTTTAAAATACTTTTAGACACTGTTTAAGTTATTTCTACAACAATAAATGAATCAACAAATTAAAAATTGAAATCATTCAATTCAGAGTTTGCTGTAATGTAAGGGGAATAAAACACTTTGGAATCTCTGACGAATCTTTGATTAGTTGTCTATAAAGGCGCACCACCTACGTGTCAAGTAAGCTCAGCCTTTTATTAGAATTAGATTTGGATTTAGCATTTAGTTTTCTTTCTTTTCTCAGTAAAGGGAAATGTCGAAATTCTGGCAAACAGTAATCACATATATGCTTCCAGATCAGGTTTAAGATCAAATAGGTCACACAACCTTCTGTATTAATTGAAACTGTCATCCGTCAGAACCTTCATGCATGCGGAGGAGATCTGAGTGTTCCTGACAGCGGCCGTTCCCATAACTCACACACAGGTCAATTCTCTCTGATAGATAGGTTTACATGTGTGTGCACCCCTTGGGGAAAGAGTGAGCAGGGCGCCTATAAAATATCCTTAATGGCTGCACTCGGTGCTCCTCCAGCCCTCATCACATTTACAGGCAACCCGGATGTTTTATCACCTTCATCTCTCCTTGTTAGTTCTGCCTCGCCCACACAGCTCAGGTGGACGTATCGACACCGCGCTAATTAGATCGTTGCCCTTATTTACGGCATTCAAATGTTTTCAGGTCAGCTCTAATCTCATCCTAATCAGTAAGGTCAACCCACGAAAAAGTTCACAGCGAGAGGGGGAGAGAGAAAAAAGACCAGCTTCAAGGGTGTCAGGCTTTAACTGTTGAATAGGCCTTACATAAGCAGCACATTGGCACAGAAAAAAGTTCACTGTGGCTTTACTGAACCGTGTTTGAAACGGTGTCACTGCATCAGAGATGAGATTTACATCAGAACACAGGAGGTCACGAGCTATCTTACGGCTGATAATATCGACTGGGTTGTTTCACACTATAGCTACCATGCTTCTTCAACCCGCTGAACTGAAGAGTGCTGAAAGCATCCAAATGAGATCTGTGCAGTTCCTGGACGAGTTCCTGTTTTGACTTCCCATCATAGTCCATGACTGTCTTGTTAGGAAAGAAAAAGCAGAAGTGACGCAAACCGCACTTTGGCACGAATTAGCACGCGATTCAATTACAACACAGCAACACTCGTCATGAACGTGGTGAAAATGCAGCAATGTTTAAGCTAGTCTCGATTATTTTAATCATGTTTTAATCGCTTTTGAATAAAATATAAATTCAAGCTACAAATTATTTTGCATATTCATAATTTTAGCTCCAAAGGACTAATCATCAACACATGCAACTTTGCACGCTATCCTAGCTAGCTAGGCTTTTTGTAATCTTAGCATTGAACAAATTGTGATTTCGGGTAAGTTAAATAAACTGCTAAGAATATGATTACGGAAAATCGACACTCTGGTAATGAAATCCTGCTCATGTCTGTGAGAAATGTAAAGCATGTTTACTAGCAGCTAGCTACTGTCGTTGGAGAGTTAGATTAGCCGAGTAAATTGTAATATGTAATATGACAATGCAAATTCAGTCTCAAAAATGAAACTCATCCCCCATACGTGTGAGAAGCATTAGCTAGTTTGCTAGGAATTATGTCTGTAAGCAAATTTACTCGCAGCTAACTAGCCTAACTTGCAGCTAACTAGCCTAACTAATGGTCTATTTGACATGTTTGACTGATCTTGTAATATGACAATGAAAAATCAGTCTAAAAAATGAAACTGCCCTCATATGTGAGCAATTTTGCTAGGAATTACCAAATTAGAAATGAGGAATTATGCTCTGGAAAATTGTGAATGGGGTTCAATGAAGCGGCACATTTATCATTTTAAACGAGATTACAGCAGTAATCACACAATTGTTAGTTAAACTTATAACACCTTGCAAAGGCACTTTATTAAAAATATCAAGACATCTATGTTCTTCATCTAATCATTTTGTGGCTTGACTTTATCGTGGTTTTGGAATAGGACAGCACTCCAACTTCCAAGTAAAAACTCAGCGGAATATAATACAGTACCTGGTTTCCTCCACAACGGCAAAGTTCTTGCGTTCCTGAAAAACCTCTCCTATGAACATCTGCGTGATGAAAACGTCTCTTAAGTTTCCTGATAAAGTTCTTTGTTTCCCTGAAAGATTTTCATGGTACAAAAGTGGCTCATTTAAAATCTCCTCAGCTTGACTTTGACATGCCGGATTGAGATAAACTCGTCTCTGAGGCTGGGGGAGATACAGCCACTTGAATTCAAGGTGACAGCTTCATCACCTCTCATATCTTATGCAACACTCACTTTGTCAGGGAAAACATGTTTGGCGAAAAGCCATCAGTCATCACTTTATCTAAAAGAAGAAAGCTATTACAATCTGACTCCTACAAAGAGACGCCTACTAACATATCAAATGCACACGATTCGTTTTTTTTGCTATCAGCAAGATCTAGCGATCAAACAAGTGTCACACTTTTTCTTTTTTTGTATGTACATTTAGCCCAGATAATTTTAACCGAGCGTAGCAGTTCTGGCTCTGTGCTCTACTTCCATTATGCTGATGCCTCAAATGAGCACAGCAACTCTGCACAAAGCCCACTAAGCCTACGCCAAGCAAAGAGACCTAAATCTGTGCAAACACTTGTGTGAAGCCTTTTGACTTTTTTTTTCCCATGTTGGTGTTGAGGTGGAAAGCTTTTAGTGGGATGCTTAGTGCTGTAGTTTAAACAAGGTGCTAAAAGGGTGACCAATTAGTGAGTCAACTATGATTCATTTAAAGCAACAAACACTTTCCAAATTCATATCTATTTACTGCAAGACTAGAATTTAATCTCTGGCCAGTTGTCAAATCCAAACCAGCAGTTCTCAAAGTCATATCCATGAATCATAACCATATCATGTGTAGGGTTGCAGGGGGTCTGGAATCTTTCCCAGAGAACTTAGAGCACGTTGTGGGTACACCCTGGACAGGCTGCCAACCCATCACAGGGCACAAGCACACACCCGATCTTACCGTACAGGCAATTTAGAATGGCTAATCGGCCCACACCGAATGTCTCTGAACTGTGGGAGGAAATCAGAGTATCTGGGGAAAACCCGCCAAGCATGGGAAGAACATGCAAACTCTACATGCAGAGATTCGAAACCCCAACCGTAGAGTTGCAAGGTTATAGTACTAACCACTAAGCCGCCGTGCCACCACCATATAGTCTAAAAACAAATTGGCACAGGTATAGAAATTACAGGCCAAAATTGAAAGCTATATTTAGTATTGAGATTCTACACTCCTTAAAAAAGTGTAATAAACTGTATTCTGAAGTTCAAGCCCTTGCACCACCAAGCTGCCCTGTTGGGCCCTGTATTATGGGTAACCCTATGGTTCCTACCAAGTTTAGAAATGCAAAGGAAATCATTTCACTGTACTGTAACGTACAATGTAGTTAACATATAAGGATTATTTCTTCCCTTAAGGATCGATGTTTTGCCTTTTGAATATCCCGTATACTGCATCTTTCACTTTTGCAAAAATTCTAACATGAAAATGTGCACTTCTGTTTTTTCAACTTCGTTGCTTGAATATTTGGAATTCAAACAAGTGTATCTTTATTGCCACGAATGCCAAGAATGATGTGAAACCTGGTTCCTCCAGCAGAAATGCATCCACAGTTCTAAGGTTACTGAAACTCGTGCTGGTTTTCTGCAAGTATTCCTGCGCTAAAAACACATCTAAAGTTCAGAAGTTGTAGGCTTCGAAAAAGGTGCATGTGCTTTTGTAGAACTTTTTTTTTTTCCTCTGAAAAGCATTTAAAGTTTGTTCTGTAATTTACTGAAAAATATTCCTGGGATTGCTGCCATGGTACCTCAACTTCATACGCTCCTTATTTGAAAACATATGCAAAGTACATAAATGACTAAAGTTGGTATGCTTCTGAATAGTTCTCTGACTTTAAAATGTATGTAAAATTACGGACAATGTTCTTGGTCCTCTGAGAGTAGGCCGTGCTTGTGATGAAATCATACATTAAGTTTTGTACATAAATTTCATGAACTGCTACGTAACAATCATTTCTGGGTTTCTGAGCTTATTCCTGCGCTAAACGCTGAAGCTGAACTGCTAAAAGTTCCTGAATTTTCAAGAATATTCCTTAAGTTTTAATGAACCTAACCTGAAAAACTTGCTGCTTTCCTGAGATTGTTCCTGTGTAGAAAACATGTCTAAAATACACAAGTTTCTGACAAGCTTCCAGGGTTTCTGAGATAATTACTGCAGTGAAAACACACCTAAAGTTTTTATGTTCCTAAAAACATTATTGGGTTCAGCCTATAAATAATAACAACGTGAATCTAATGTGTCCTGCTGGTAGAAAATTCTGAAATAAAAGGTTCTACAACTCTAATAAATGACCACGAGATTATCTCACGCATTAAAATAACGAGGCTACTGTTTAAATAGTTGCTTGATGTTCATAACCCATGAAATTTATTTCACAGTTAAAGAGTCCTAGTCTGCAAAAAAAAAGTTTGACAACCACTGCTGTACATGACCTTGTCCTCATAATTATTCCAAATCTCTCTCTCATACTTTCTGTAATGGAAAAAAAAAAAAAAACAGGACTAAACCTTTGCTTGACCTTGACTCCTCCAGTGGAAAACAACCTTGAACTATTGTCAACACCTGACAAAGGCGCAGAGGTCTTTATCTTCTCAACAAAGTGATCAAGATCAGGTTTCAGGCTCCATTATTTTGGATGGGCCACTAAAAATACATGAGCGAACAGAGCTGTCCCAGAGAGATCAGCTCGGTGATTACCTCAGGTTGGAGGAACATATTTTGAGGCTTGTGTTTCTGCATTTAACCCTTTGCAGCCTGCCTAGTCAAACTGTTGTGTCATACAACCTCTATTTTTCAAGATTTTGAGACATTTTACATTTACGGGATTTATCCTGAACGACATACGTTTTTATTTCCTTATACGTCTGAGCAGTTGAGGGTTAAGGGTCTTGCTCAAGGGCCCAACAGTGGTAATTTGGTGGTGGTGGGTTGTGAACCTGGGACCTTCTGATCAGTAGACCAGTGGTTTAACCCCTGAACTACCCCTGCCCTTAACCCTTTCCAAATTATGCTACATGCATTTACAATTATATCGATTTTCTTTTCTTTTTTTTACATACTCAATGTAATATGCACATTCTCACGTTTCCAGATATAAAAACATGTACTTACGTGTGAAATACTATACATGTGACTCGTTCTGTAAAGGTGTACACTCCATGTCAAAATCCCAAAACATTCATCACCCGGTTAAACAGTGGCATGCATCTCACAAATCTAAAGCGTCAATGAAAGCAATAAACCAAACCAAAACAAGGGATTACAACAGGCTCCATGACCATCACCTCTTTCAGAGGGCATGCATTAGCATATTAAAGTGTCACGCTCATGGCACAGAACTACAATATTTACTCAGCTGTCTTTGCTGCTTCTGTCCTCCCTACACCACAGATTCCTTCCACACATGCAGGGCAAACACACAGCGCTGAAACAATGTCCCATGACCTGTACTGTAAAAAATGTCTCCCCTGGGCTGCAGCATGAACTCTACAAAGAGCCACGGTGTGACGGTGGCCACCGTTGCTCGGCAACAGATCAGCCGGGTCTCCTACAATACAGTAATTCAGTGAGCAACACTCTCCAGTGCTTATACATTCATACTGAAATAGCTCTTGACAATGAACTCGCTTCACCTGTTCCAAACATCTGTGGATCTGCTCAGGATGTTCTCTCCCCGAGAACCCAGTGTTCATTTTACAACCAGGTGCGCCTGTGGTTTTCTTTCATATCCTTTCGTAACCGTGTTTTTTGCGATGACATGGGATTGTAAGACTCACTCTGCTCTTACCACTGAAGTCTGACTTCTAATTGATAGTAGACAGTAAAGACAAGACAGTAAATATCTCTTAAAAGAGATGTGTACAGTTTTAAAGGATCAATGGCAATGAGGCTGGCTTTCAAGCGACTGAAATCATAAACACTAACCCTTGACCCAACCTTGACATTTATGCCTTTTAATATAAAAGCTGAGTCTTTCAAATTGTTACCAATTTGTAAGATGATTTTGCTAAAAAGATTACTTTAATTTCTCCAAATTTAGTTTAATTACAACATTCAAGAGTCGAATTTAGTTGAAAGTTTTCTAAAAATGTTTAACCCAAGTGAAGCAACTAAGTCTAACTCAGTAACTGAAGTCAACATGTCTCAATTAACTCAAAAACCTTTAATAATAATAATTTTTTTAAAAATGCATGTACAGTAGCTCATGGTACCTAAAAGTCCAACGCAAGTAAATAAAGTTACTTAAAAGGTGACCTCATGTGAAGTTTCTAAAAAAGTCTAGCAGGAATATCAAATGTCATAAAAGATCTAACTCAATTAACTCAATTTTCTTTAATCATCTAACTTTAATGACTCACGTTTCTCGAAATATCTAACGTAAATAACTCAAGTCTCTCAAAAATGTAAAAGAATGATTTGATGCACCTAAAAGGTTTAACTGGACTGAAACATCTCTAAATGTCTATGTCAATTATGTTGTTGCCTGAAATGAATAACTCAAAAAGTAAAGTTTTCGAGAAAGTCAAATTACTTAAAATGTCTAATTTAAGTAACTCAAGAAACTAAAAGATCGTACAATGCAATATAGCAATAAAGACAAAATGTTGGATCACAGCTTTGTTACCTCACTATGCCGCTCTGGTCTGTCCGGTGGAAAAAATGTGCTGTAAAGGTCTTTATACAGGATCAGCACTAATGACTTTGATCATATGATCAGAGTGGTTTCTCATTGACATGCCGGATACACATGAGCCCACATGTCCGGAATACTCAGTGTTAGCTAACCTCATTCGATATGTGTGGCTTGTTAGTGATTTCTCCCTCAAGTCCGTAGACTTGAGTATCGTAATGAATTTGACCTTCAGCAGATTCAGCAGGGTGAACAGGGACAGGTCCCAAAGGAGTGTTTTCCAAAGCTGAATTTATTTGATTTTGTCCTGCTAGTCAGTATGAGTTGGAATTAGCGCTTGACTTGCGTTGTAGAATCGTTGCAGATACAAGAGGCGCTCACAATCCTGGATTTAGATATGATACAATTCATGACACAAAGATCGTGTGCATTAGTGTATGCTGTAGATTAGCTCCAAGGGACATGCAGGTGTGCCGAATTCGAATTGGTTGGGTTTGGTAAGATAACACTTCTTGACTATTCGCACTTCAGGACTTTACATGTAGGAAACGGTGGTGTTTCACACTACAGGCATATAGACATCAACATCTAAAAGTACAGTATGAACAGCGCAGAACATGCAGTCATGCCCTCCCATCAATGTCCTAACCTTGTTACATGTCAAGAGACATTTCAACATGGCAGTAAATCCATAACCCTCTTCTTTCCCCACTAGAGCACATGCCAATGTTCTCTCCGTCGCTCCGTCTCGATACATCAATCCTTTCAGTCATTCATAAATTCTGAAAAAAAAAAAAATGCCCTTTTAGTTAATTGCTGGGCAAATTTAATTTCTAAAAAAGCTCTTCAAAGAGCGAGAGGTAATGAAGTTGGGACGTCTCCGACGATCCCCTCAGCACCCCACCCTCCGCTCCGCACAGGACCGAGTGTAAGTGTTGGACACTTACATTAGAGTCGGATGATTATGTAGGGTGAAGTGCTCCACAGCTCAGCTTATTGTAGCTGACACAATGCCCTTGTTTAAGCCACGCAAAGGACGCCCGGGTAAGAAGTTTGTGAAGGACAAAGCAAACCCCCTACCCTCCGCCATCATCACCGAACAGAGCAGCGCCGCGGACTCGCAGCTTTGGACTCGGAAATTCTCCGCTCGACAGGGGACATACATCAATCCATCAGGGTCCGACCATAGACGAGCCTGTAACCTTCAAAAGTCTGAGTATCGGTGTAGAATGGCTAGCGTTAAAGACTGCCACTTTTCTCTCTGGGCTTTGCTTAATATAACCGCCGGCTGGTTAATTTAAGCTTCCACTGAATAACACTCCTAAGTCCAATTTAAGTGAAACCCCTGCCATGTCCTCTCAAGCCCTCAATTATGCTGAGCGTGCCACAGAGTGACCTGCTGCAAACTTCTTCCTGTGGCCATTAGCAACAGGGTGAAAGAACAGGAACTCTTCGGTGAAAGGCTACCATGGGCCAAAGGCAGTCAGTAAAGTCTGACATGATAGGAAATGTGTGATAGTCTGGGAAAAATCCCTTAATAGGATGGCATCCCTACTCGTGTTTCTCTTTCGCTTGCGTCTGAAGTAAAGCTCCAGCATTCTGACGTTTGAAGTGCCAACCGTCAAAAAGGAGAAAATGACGTTTAAAGATTTTATGTACAACAGGAGCATCACAGACATGTATTGACAACCGACATTTAATTACAAACTATATTAATGATGATTCTGTCAATTACACTACAGAACATGGCTATCACGCTTAGCTAGCAGGGGTTTGAACTTTGGGCAGATCTTTAGGCAGATGTCCAGATTGCTGGAAGTTAAGGAATAATAATAATAATAATAATAATATATTTTCTTTATTCCATGTCATTAGGCAGTGCATTTTAAATTTGCTTACATCATGACCTGTATTATAGTGTATTTTTAGAATTCACACACAGGGACATCTCACTGGATTTCCCACACCACCACCATCACAATTGTTTTAAATAATAATAATAATAATAATAATAATAATAATAATAAATACACTGAATAACTTATTATTATAAAAATAAATAAATAATAAATAAAAACAAAAATGAGTACAAATCTGTATAAATATTAAAATAGTTTTAAATAATAATAATAATAATTACAGTGAATAAATAATTATTATAAAAATAAATAAATAATAAATAAAAACAAAAATGAGTCAAATCTGTATAAATATGAAAACCGATGCAAAGACTTCCAGGCCTAGATGTTTTTTAACAGTTACACAAAGAATGTTTCACCAAAACAAATCTACACATTTCTAGCTGTTAAAAAAACGAAAAAAATATATATTGTTCCTTAAATACTATTTTATTATCGATAAAGTACAAAATGCTAAAGTATGCCCATGTGCACATTTTCACTGCAACGTTTTCCTCTGGTGAGTTTTTTTTACAGTTACAGATATGATTAGATATTATATTACAATGTACTTTACAAAGCTTTTATGATTTTAACAGGACTTTTATAGTAGTGTTTGGTTAACTATAAAACCGCATTGCACTTTATGCTGAATATAATAATTATAGCATAAGGGCTGATGATTAGTATCTGCCTCCCCTACTTAAATCACTTAGTATTGACCATATGTTTTGTTATGTTTTGTTTTTTTCTTTTTGCATTCTTTTTTTGTTTCTTTTTTCCATCTAACTTAACCTCAGTCAAGGCTTGATAAAAAAAAACCTCTCTGTTGGCTGTGACCTTGCCCGATGATTACTGTGATATTATTTTAGTTCCAGTGTAACCAAAAGCAGTGAAACAAATTCCAAAAACATGATGACTCAGCAACTTTAATACTGTAAGATATATATATATATAGTATATACTGTAGTAAAGAAAACAACACTGTAGCTGTCTTGTATCATAAAATAAATATACTCATCAAATATTTCTGCAACTCTATGTAAAATTTAGAGTGTTATGCTTTAAAAATAGTTCCCTTAAGAGTTCTTTTTCCCACCGAGTTCTCAGGTACAGTAGCTCTTCCTGTAACTCTTCCTGGACTTTCACACCTCCAAACTCTCCATAAAGCACAAGGCTCACATCTACAGCACTGTACGTCAGGATAAAAAAAAAATGAGAATGTTTTTTTTAGCCCTCTTACGCATGCAAGTACAAGAAAATGCTATTCTTTTTCTTTTTTTTTAATCAGGACAATGTGAGAAAGTATTTCTGTGTCACTACTAGAGTGTAAACATCACTTTATCAAAGCCACTCCTTTATTTTTTTTAAAGAGTTTTATTTTCTGGTTTTCTTTTTCTCTGTGTAACAGCGTTGTATACTATATATTCGCTAGTTACCCAGCAAACAAAAATACTGCGTGGCCAAAAGTATGTGGACACCTGACCTTTGTATGCTGGAGCATTACTTGAACTAAGAAGCCCAAATCTGTTCCAGCATGACAATAACCCTTTGCATATGATGGATGTCAATATGCACAATGCCAATATACTGTATACAATACTATTTGACTGTTTTATTTGACTGCATTGTCTGACGTCATCCCCAATGTACACCAGTAGAATGAACCCTAATCTCCTCACTTAAACAATCATCAGTGCCTGACCCCTAGGATGATGATGATAATAATAATAATAATTAGTACTTTATTAATCCCTAAAGGGAAATTGTTATTTTCCAATATCCCAGTTAAGAAGGGGTTAGCACCCCTGGAGCAGATAGAGTTAAGGGCCTTGCTCAACAGTGGCAAACTTGGAGGTACTGGGGCTCGACCCAACAACCTTCCAATCAGTAACCTACAATAAAAATACAGCCTTTACCATTTGAGCCATCATTGCTCCATAGTATATATTCATTCATTTTTTATACCGCTTTATCCTGTATTAGGGTCGCGGGGACCTGGAGCCTATCCCAGGAGACTTCGGGCACAAGGCAGGGTAC
>JAQQZT010000003.1:4071526-4082757 GCA_030068275.1 Clarias platycephalus | reverse complement strand
TAAGCATTTCACTGCATTTCGTACTGTGTATGACTGTGTATGTGACAAATAAAATTTGAATTTGAATTTGATTTGATTTGTTTATTTCTTGACTAATAAAAGTAGTAAAACAGATTTTATTTTCTTATACACAACACGGTGCTTGTTTCCAAAAAAAAAAAAAAAAAAGAGTCCGATTTGGCGCTGAGGTGCAGAGGCTCAGGTGCAGGAGCAGATCCACACACACACACACACACACACAGTGTATACACGGCGTGGGAAGTGTGTGTGTCAGGGGAACGGAGCCACATTACACCCTGACATACAGCCAGGCCAGCTCACTCTTTTGTGCAGTGCCATTCACTCTCGCAGCATGCTTTGTTTCCGCATGTTGTTGACCCAGTTTGTGCATTTGGACTAATCCCCATGGCCTGAGCCGCGGGTGGTCGGGGCGGAACCCTTCCTCTCTGCCGCTCCCTCATTAGAATATCAGATAGCAAGAAAACGAGGCTTCTCAAAAACAGCCGGGGTAAGAAAAGAAAGCAAAATAACACACAAACACACACACAAAAAAATGGAACAGAATGGAGGGAGAAGGGCCGTCGAGGGATCTGGAAGCGGAGCGTTACGTGCATCGTCTCAAGGGTCCTGGCTTGAACTCGTTTACCGGAGCCTTGGCCTGTAATCGCAAAGGCTGTTCTGAGTCAACTGCATTGTGTGCAGGAGTAAGGCTATCTATTCTTAGTGGGCAGACACAAAATTGGTGCTCAGTGTCACAAGGTTTAGTGAAATATAACCCCGTTTGGACCTGAAGCACTTCTATTCATCACCCTGAAGCTGAGCTGGGCAAGTCTCACCGCCCCCGCTGGGTGTTGCCTGGTGTGAGATTTGCTGCTTAGAGAATAAAATAAGGATTGTTTGGACTGCCATGATTTTGTTGGCCAGGGTTAAATCTTATTATGTCTGGAAAAAAAACAAGGTCCTTATGTATAACGTGTTGGTTAAAGATGCAAGGCAGTTTTATTTTTCTTTTTATTAAATCAGGGGAGAACAAAACTTCTACAATGTCGTTCCTGCACAGTAAATTCTCCAGTGGTAACAGTTTCACAGCTCAAGTCTAAGTCTAACTGGACATTTATAGTATAAACACTGTGGGGTGTTAATTTAACACTGAAATAAACAATATGTGTATTCTATACATGTACAGTATGTATGTTTGTATGATGGGAGTTCATGTCAAACCGGGACTTCTGATGAGATGTCTTGTGGATGAAGGTATAAAACTGATTGATATTTAAAGAAGACGTCAAGCACAGTGCTGTGATAAGACTCTCAGATGCAGAACAACATTTGAACGGTGAAATCGTTCAGATCAGATTCGGAAACTACATTACATTTGAAATAGGTCCAGTTGCAAAGTCACAAGCTAGCTACAGGTGAGTAAGAAAAAAGGTCTGGAGTGAGGTTCTGGGTTCGATTCCCGTCTTGGGTCTGTGTGCATGGAGTTTACATGTTCTCCATGTGCTTGATGGGTTTCCTCTCAAAGTCTAATGTCAAAAACATGCTCCCAAATTGCCTGTAGTGTGTTTAACAAGAGTGTGAGTGTGTGTGTGTGCCCTCACAATTGGCTCCTCATCCTGGGTGTACCCTGCCTTGTGTACCCTGGGATAGGCTCCAGGCCCCCCGCGACCCTGGACACAGGGTAAAGCGATACAGACGACGACGATGATGAGGACTGTAGGAGACCAGTTATGTCAAAGTGTTTCTTTAAAGTGTATTTCAGCTAGCTAAAGGTAAGTAAGCCACCTAGCTTGCTGTGTGTAAATGGACCTCATCCCAAAAAAAACGGGAAGGAGAGATTTTGGATTTCAATCCCTAAATCCCCAAATCATACATATAGATGCTTTAATGCATTCCAAAAGAGATCAAAATGAGGTTTGGATGACATTAGAACTCTTCTGGTTTTATTTTATTTTATTTTTATTACTGCTTTTGCCTTTTTTTTTTGGTCTGATTTCTGAGTCCCTGGTTAATAGATAAAATCTCAACCAGGCACTTCGCTCTCTGAAGTAAGCAGCATAATTACAGAAATGATCTTTAATTAGGGCAAAAGAGAAAAATTAACCAGCTGTGGCTGAGACTGTCTTCTCCAAAATAATTTTCTCTTTCAATGAGCCAAAAAGTTAAGAAGGGCCCTAAGGAAAATATGAAAAAAAGAAAGAAAAAGGACAATTTCTTAGCGCCCCATATAGAGTAGTATAAGCTTCATATTCATAAGCATAATATTAAGGCCCATGGCTCATTTATCAGCACATGATCACTTTTCAACAAGTTACACTACAATGTTCTTTATTAACATGAACAGTATATTTACACATTAAACATGTTTTTTCATATTTTTATTTCTTTTTTACATTTCTATTTTCACATTATTTTGATCACATATACATTTTTCACAAATAGCACATCATTTATTCCAGTTGTTGATTTATCATGTAATCACATTGTTCACATGATGTCAAACAAATACCTAAATTCATGTGTAATTTTATTGAATAATATATAATATAATTGATTAAAGTTTCTTACACTTTATTCATTTAGATATAATTACACATCACTCTTGTAAGCATATACTATATATAAAACATACAGTACTACAGTATAAGTTTTTTTTTTTAATGTGAAAGTATCTGATAGCTGGTCTCAGTATTAGTCAAATGCAACCTCAGACAAGCAACAAAGTAAACTTTTTTCATTGTGCCATTAATTATTTAACAAAAATAAATAAATAAACCTGGGCAATGTGAAATTTTACTATGGTATGTACTATACATTGACGATATCCTGGTATCCTGGTACAGTAGAATCATGTACCAGACTATAGTAGATACTGTTCTACCAAAGAGTGTATGAGGCTAGAACCATGTACAGTATTATAGCGCAGTACATACACCATGTCAGCAATTAAGTCCCAATAAATGAACTTATGTATAGACTAGCATGAGAAATTAGCTAATCTTTAAACTAGCACAAGAAATGAGCTGATGTCTAAACTAGCATAAGAAATGAGCTAATCATTAAACTAGAATTAAAAAATGAGCTGATATCTAAACTAATATAAGAAATGAACTGATGTCTAAACTAGCAGAAGAAATTAGCTAATCTTTAAACTTGCATAAAGCATGATCTGACATCTAAACTAGCATAAAAATTAGTTGACGTCTAAACTAGCATAAGAAATGAGCTGATGTCTAAACTAGCATAAGAAATTAGCTAACCTTTAAACTAGCATAATAAATGAGCTGCTGTCAAAACTAGCATAATAAATGAGCTAATCATTAAACTAGAATAAAAAATGAGCTGATATCTAAACTAATATAAGAAATGAACTGATGTCTAAACTAGCAGAAGAAATTAGCTAATCTTTAAACTTGCATAAAGCATGATCTGACATCTAAACTAGCATAAAAATTAGTTGACGTCTAAACTAGCATAAGAAATGAGCTGATGTCTAAACTAGCATAAGAAATTAGCTAACCTTTAAACTAGCATAATAAATGAGCTGATGTCTAAGCTAGCATAAGAAATGAGCTAATCTTTAAACTAGAATAAACAATTAGCTGATATCTAAACTAATATAAGAAATGAGCTGATGTCTAAACTAGGATAAGAAATTAGCTAATCTTTAAACTTGCATAAAGCATGATCTAACATGTAAACTAGCATAAAAATTTATTGACGTCTAAACTAGCATAAGAAATGAGCTGATGTCTAAACTAGCATAAGAAATGAGTTGATGTCCAAACTAGCATAAAAAATGAGCTAATCTTTAAACTTACATAAAGCATGATCTGACATCTAAACTAGCATAAAAATTAGTTGACGTCTAAACTAGCATAAGAAATGAGCTGATGTCTAAACTAGCATAAGAAATGAGCAAACCTTTAAACTAACATAAGAAATGAGCTGACGTCTAAGCTAGCATAATAAATGAACTGATGTCCAAACTAGCATAAGAAATGAGCTGATGTCTAAACTAGCATAAGAAATGAGCTGGTGTATAAACGAGCATAAGAAATTAGCTAACCTCTAAACTAACATAAGAAATGAGCTGACGTCTAAGCTAGCATGATAAATGAACTGATGTCCAAACTAGCATAAGAAATGAGCTGTCTAAACTAATATAAGAAATTAGTTGACGTCTAAACTAGCATAAGAAATGAGCTGATGTCTAAACTAGCATAAGAAATTAGCTAATCTTTAAACTTGCATAAAGCATGATCTGACATCTAAACTAGCATAAGAAATGAGTTGATGTCTAAACTAATATAAGAAATTAGCGGGTGTCTAAACTAGCATAAGAAATTAGCTAACCGTTAAACTAACATAAGAAATGAGCTGACGTCTAAGCTAGCATAATAAATGAACTGATGTCCAAACTAATATAAGAAATTAGTTGACGTCTAAACTAGCATAAGAAATGAGCTAATCTTTAAACTAGTATAAAAAAATGAGCTGATATCTAAACTAATATAAGAAATGAACTGATGTCTAAACTAGCATAAGAAATTAGCTAATCTTTAAACTAACATAATAAATGAGCTGATGTCCAAACTAACATAAGAAACGAGCTAATCTTTAAACTTGCATAAAGCATGATCTGATATCTCAACTAGAATAAGAAATTTAAACTAGCATAAAAATTAGCTTATGTCTAAACTAGCATAAGTATAAAGACTAGCATATTAGCTAATCTTTAAACGAGCATAGTAAATGCGCTGATGTCTAAACTAGCAATAAAAAGGATCTAAACTTTTAACTAATATAACTAACATAAGCAAACCTCTAAGGTAACACATAAAATGACCTCTAATCCAAGTTAAAGGATAAACCTTTGTCCAGCATAAAGGATCAACTGTCTAATCTAGCACAGAACATGAAATGAATCTGAAACGAGCTGATGTCTAAATTAGCCTAAACATCTAGCTAACCTCTAAAATAGCAGAAAACATGAGCCGACAAATAAACTAGCATAAAACATAACAGGAACTTTAAACCTGCATAAAGCATGAGCCAATGTCGAAACCAGCATAAAACATAACGGAGGACCTTTAAACTAGCATTAAATAAATAATCTAACAATTTAGACCATAACGCTTTAAAGGACGGACATCCTGTATGAGGTCTAGGAACAGACCAATGTGTATTTTTACTAGGAAGAAGAGATAAGGGCATTGAGATAATGGAGTGCAAAAAGGAGAAGGGTTAATCAGCTTACCAGAACTGCATTTGGACTGTCAGGCAGTGAGTTCAGGGTGGGTCATGCCAGTTAACACACAGCTATTGACATACCGCTGGCCTGATTACTCATTACAAAAACAGCGGGAGGCAGTCCGGGCATTCTGGCATTCATACAAGATGACATCCTTCACTGCAGATCCAGCCTTATTCTGCCATGATGGAACAGAAGGTTAGTGTCCTCTGACCTTATAGCGATAGTTATGAGGGTGTGTAGAGGACGATGACATTTAGGAACAGCAGGGATGCCTTGTTTTGTGAGTATCCGGATGTTAAAATCAGGCTGAGCGGATCACTGATCACCGTGTGACAACAAAAACAGCACTAACCATCAAAAACTGTTATCATTAACATGACTTAAAATTAAAAAAAAATATGCTAGGATATGAACAACCAAATCACAAGACCAATTACAATTATGTATTATGATATAGATCTACTGTCCACTTTATTAGGAACACCTGTAATGTCAGAATGTGGCAAATTTTATTAACTAGTGTTTAATAATTTTGACTTATATCCAAGAGAGAGAGAGAAAAAAAATGTAATGTGGGGAAAAACAAAACAAAAACCGATGCTGCATTGTGTCTGGCTGCATCACACCACCCCTATCATTACAATGCTCTGTAGTGGTGGGGGGGAGGTGAAGTAGGTGGGCATATAGTGCAGCATTTGCAAAAGAATTTCATAATATATTAACACTGAAATGGGCTTGGGCAATGATGGACAAGCTTCATAAACCTGCTCTATGAGAAGGAAATAATGGAAGTCTTGAATAGTGAATGATTCCAATTATGTCAATTACTAATAGATTGAATTAGAAAAATGAATACGGAAATATTTTAAAAGAAAAACAAACAAACAGACAAACAACAATCTATGTAGAGTTTATGATCTATAAAATATGATTCCAATTCAGTTGGGTTTATACAATAGAGCTAATTAATAGTGTAAAGGACAAAAAGGCAGGTATTTATACCCTTGTGGTTACACATCATAAATCCAACCACCCTATTCACTGCAATTAATTTCATTCTCATTGCGAAATGATTCCCCTCTATGATTATTTCATTTTACAGCTCATATAACGCAGCTGCCTTTTTAACGTCAGCTCGAAGAAAAATGAAACGGTGACATTTGGATCAGGTAAGCGCTTCTGTCGATGTCTATTTAAGGTTATCTCTCAATTTGTTTGTGATACTAAATAAAACACAGATGATGAAACCACAGAGGTAAACCAAGTAGGCTGACCTTGGCCTGCCACTGAAACACAAGCCTCAGAATGATCTGCAGGTCAGCAACCTTGCACTGCCCTTTATTCTCACACCCCTCTTCCTCTCTTTCGCTCTGTCTAGCAAAAAAGGTTTATATCTCCTCTTGTCTGTCTACACACACGGTTTTTACATGGGTCAGCTATTGGACTCGAATGTGCCGTTTTTTGAGCCGTCATCATTTTCCTCTCTAATACAGTATAATTCTGAGGAATATCATCAGAGGTCGTATAGGTTGTGTTCCACCTGTACCTCCCACATCCCCGCGTTGATCGATACGCAGCCGAGAACATGAAAGTCTTTCGATGATGGCTTCAGTCTCTGGCTTTAGCAGAAATATTTGCGCTTCTGTGTGACTGCATAAGGACTGAGACACTGAAGTGACATGATGGTAAATTTGGCCAGAATATAATATATTCATGCCACAAGTTAAGACATTGAGATCAGTAGTTAGTAAGTTGAGGCTACAAGATACTAGAGCATTGATGCCATGAGCTAACATTTTGAGGTCAGGAGATAATACACTGAGGCCATGTGATAATGTATTGAAGCCACAGGATAAAACATATACAGTAAGAGCACCAGCTAGTTCATTAAGACCACAAAATACATTTCCCGCAATTAATATACTGAGGCCGTGAGATAATATAATGAAATATATAGAGATATGTGAGATAATATAGTGAAAGATAATTCATTAGGGCTATAAGATAATATATGAAAACTACAAGGCTATAATGCTATATAATTTATTGTCGTCACATGACAAATTAATGGCACAAGATAATTCACTGAGACCATGAGATAATTAGGGCTATGAGATAATGTATGGTGGCCAGAAGATAATATTTTGAGACCAGACATGTTACAGTAGAGATTTAAGATAATATATTGAGTACATTAAGACTATGATATAGTATTTTATGGTCACAAGATAATAAATAGAGACCCCAAGATAGTTTCACAAGATAATACATTGACCATGAGATAATACCATGAGATAATATATTTTATTTAATATTGAGGCTATGAGATCATATATTGAAGGTATAATTCCATAACACTATACAATATATTGTGGTCACAAGACAAATTGATGCCACAAGATAATTCACTGATGCCATGAGATCATATATTGAAAATAATACATTAGGGCTATGAGATAATGTCCAAGTATTATGGGGACAAGAGGCCAGTAAAGAATTGAGGACATACCATGATATTATATATTTAAGGTCACAAGAATGCATTAAGTAATACATTGAACCCATGAGATAATAATTTGAGGCCACAAGATAATACATCAGGGCTATGACATAATGTCCAATATTGTGGGGACGTAGGGCCATTCAAGAATTGAGGACATAATATAATATATTTAAGGTCACAGGAATGCATTAGATAATACAGTAAATTGCACCCATGAGATAATATATTGATGCCACAAAATTGAACACTAGACCTATTATATAGTATTTTTATGGTGACAAGATAACATGGGATATACCATGAGATAGTAAATATCATATCAAAGATACAAAATAGTATAAACAAGCCATAGGATAATACAGTATAAGTATGAGATAATAAATACAGGCCACAAGATAATATTTAGCCAAATAATGCCTTGAAAATTAACTCATGGCCTCAATACATCATTTGTAGCCACAGCTTGTTAAAACCAACCACCATGTCACCTCAGAGGCTCGGTGAGAAACTACAGTTATTGCTGAAAAAAATATGACAGCGTCAGCAGCCTGTTTGATGCCCCCCGTTCCACCATTTCTCATTCAATGAGTAATTACTGCAAATCTCAAAGGCAAGCAGAAGAGACGCCGAAGACGCCTCATTCATTTTGACAGCCATCTTTGCAATTTAAACCGGCGGCGATCTCTCAACAGACCCGCGTACATGCACGCCATGATTTTCAAACTTGTCCTTGTCCAGAGAGCTCCTTATCTGCCACGGCCTTCGTTATTATTCCAGGAAAATAACTTTGTGCTCAAGGTGAGTCCAGACTTGTAAGGAACTGAGAGTGCGCCCACCCCACCTCTCTCCCTTTGAATTCTGCAAGGTTCAAACTTTATTTATTTATTTATTTATTTATTTATTCACTCCTGTGATTACAAAATTTCTCTCCTTCACACAGGAGTGCCAAATCACAGGCATGTCAAAGCATTGCATCATGCCAGAGACGAGTATACCTGCATAACACACGCAGAGTGAGGAGTCTATCTTGGACATTAAGTGAAGTTGATGCAGGAGGTCTAAGCAAAGGTGTGATCAAAGTCGGCAGTCAAACCCCTCCAGACATCTTTATCAAGCAGACACGAAATATCACAACCACATGTCAGAAAGATTCAGTAGAAAGTCTATATTAAGTTTCATCATTTAATCTACTGGCAATAGACCAAAAATAGACCAGCATGTTTCTAGTCTTTATCCTGTAGATCCATCCATCCACCTAGGAACCTCTGTAGGCCAGCTACTGACCATGGAGGCCAATGTATTTATTCCTATTTTTACGACTGTGGCAGGACCGCCGGTCAATGTGCTAACCACTACACCGCCATATCCTTTAGATAGAAATATATGATATGATATAATCCTGATATTGTGATAAATAATCTACCAGTACAACTTTCTGAGATATCACAGTTACCATGATGACTTTTTAAAATAATAATTTTACTTTTTCTTACAATTACAATATAAAACTTCACTGCACAAGTTCACTGCACAGCTCCACGTCCCACTCCAGTCCGGAGACGACATCAGTCGCTCTCACCTGATTAGCGACCGCACCTGTTTCCTGTTTCAGACTCATGGTCTCCTTGTATTTAAACATTTCACTCGTCTTTGAGCTGTTTTGCAACCTTCCGATGCCATTGTGAACTGTTTTCTCCACACAGTTCTGATTCATGCCTCACGTCCTATTTGAGATTGTTTGCCATTGTTTGTTTTTTGTTACCTGGTAAACCCAGAAAATGGACAAACATTGCTATAAACCTAGATCTGCAGATATAATAAATATTGGCACCATAGTTTTTTAATAATGAGAGTTTGGTCTTAGAATAAATAACCTTTATGAGTTAGAAATATGGTAGATTTAGATTAGAATACAAATTTACTATAGTTAAACATGATTGAAATTTGCTCAACTGAGTTCTTGCCTTTTGGACTTTTGTTTGTACCTTTGAGCCATTATGGTAAAAACTTCACTATGATCAAACTTATTTAAACCAAATTAAACCAAAATTTGTAACATATATATCCATATTCTTATTTCTTTTTAATCTTACCATAGCATTGTGCATTTCACTTAAAATTTTTACTAACACAAGTTTCTTGTAGTTTTTGATAAGAGGAAGGTCACTTCATGATGTGTACAGAGATGAGTAGTGAAAAATGACATGCAAATTGACAAAGAAATAAATTTTTTTGTCATCATAGGTTTTACTTGTGGACCTTTTGGTGTATCATGGTAAAATCTTTGACTTAATATTATTCTTACACCAAAATTAGTAAACCTCTTTTTATTTATTTTTCTCTTTGATCTTTTCTAATTATTTTGTGCATTTCATTTGAATTTTACAGACAGTTTCATGTAGATTTTCCTTTTTTCTTTCCATGTCCAGGAAAATGGGTAAAAATAAAATATTTTTTTTTCCATTTGTCTGTTTGGAGACCGCCATCGGTTCAGACTGCCTGCATGAACTCTCGGCTGCTCTGCATCATGCCGTTAAATGGTTATTGGATGCTAGGTGCAGGCCTAACGCAACACTTTAGTCCTCCACCCCCTCAGCATAAGGCTTGCTAATGCACTCACAGCTCATGTCTTTCCATCAGTCACAGATGGCATTTACTGGCTCAAAAAAGCTACAGAGGATCCTGTGCCAGCAATGACCTGACGCATTAAAAGCCGTTTAACTGACTTTGTGACGTTCACAAAGGTTTGGGAGATGATTATAAATTCTGCATTAGCCATCATGAATATTTTTGTTGATTTTTGTTTTTAAGTTTCGATTTGTTTATTGATTTTAGTTCATGTCCTTACTAGTATTGTGGAAAAGAAAAACTCTATTACTCATCACAGGAAATTGTGGTATTGATCCATTGATGGTTAAATAGTAACTGGTCAAGCTGTTCATCCATGCCTACTCTGTTAGAGACCTCATTTGCAGCAAACATGAAGATTGGGAGCGTGAGTAAAACAGTATTGATTTAGCAATTGATAGTAGCATGCCTGGTATTGATCAGGATCAAGCATCTGTCATTTGCAGAGCACTGCGTTTTCCAGTAGACACACTAGGTTGCAATTAAGGCCTGATTAGCATTCAGGTTCTATATGCAATTTGGTGGAGGTTCCTTAGATTAGTCACTGCCTTTTTTTTTTTTTTTAGAGGTCAATGACAATCTTACACTGCCTGAGAGGAGTTTATTCTTTTGATAACAGGAAGGTCAATTCATGGTGATGGTACAGAGATGGGTAGTGAAGAATGGCATACAAATTGACAAAGAAATACACTTTGACTTCATCGCACTTGGCCCAATAATTATTTTTTTTTGCTGGAGTAAAATGCTAAATGGAACATTTTGGAGACTTGCACCTCCAGGGTCCGGGTTCGATTCCCCGGCCAGGCTTGATTCCCGTCTCTGTGTGCATGGAGTTTGCATGTT